>JAQGDQ010001424.1:20000-41772 GCA_030141605.1 Tubiluchus corallicola | reverse complement strand
CAGGGATTTAGTAAGCGGGGATGTAGCTCAGTGGTAGAGCGTTCGCTTTGCATGCGAAAGGCCCGGGGTTCGATACCCCGCATCTCCATTTTTTAATCCCTTTATAACCTTTTGGTAACGTATAACAGGTTGGTCTTTGCAATACCGTCTTCACAATTCCGGAGTCGCGTTATATGCGCCTGTTATTGCTCATTTAGATCTAAAAAAGGTAGATAATAAAGTCTTCAATGCAGAAGATCTCAGATTAAGAGCAAGTTTGCTTGGAGAATATACTTTTTCGTCTGGGATCAAGTTGCAACACCAACAGATAAGGTGGTCTGATGTAAACCATGGTCAACTCGAGCGGTTGCCCCCCACCACCTATGCATGCGTGCGTACGTACGTACCGCACATACATATTTGGATTTCTTTTATGACAGCAGCCCTTTAGGAGGTGGACCCCACTGGCTGATTGGCGTTTGCTGATTTATGTAATACGACTTTTTAGTATTAAATAAAAACTGTTGCTGACCATACAAGCTAATTATATAATACTAATCTCAGCATTTAACAACATGCGTGAATTATATATATGGCTTCATGAAGCATCAACACATTACTAACAAGGAAAATATTTCAGACATATCAGCAAGTTTATGACTTAATATTTGTACGCAAAACACAAACGTATGCTTACAGCCTTTAACTGAACTTTAAACGCAAAAGGCAGCACTGTTACATGTAAACAGCATTCACAATGTTGAAAAAGAAATCTGGCTGATGTTAGTTCTACAGTGCTTTTACTATAGGTTTTACACGTCGAATGTAGACACAGGAAAGTTCAAATGTGACTTAGGTAAGTCAAATGTAGACATAGGAATTTCGAATGTGTTTTGGTAACTCAAATGTGACTTAGGTAAGACAAATGTAGACATAGGACATTTGACTTGACATGTGTCTACATTTGATATACCAAAAACGCTTAAGATTTGTTGAAAACCATTGTTAACACATTTGAACTGCCTAAGTCAACATTTGAGTTACCAAGACACATTTGAATTACCTAAATCTACATTTGACTTAACGTATGTCTACATTTGACGTGTAAAACCTATAGATGGCAGCAAAAACAGTGCTAACGACATTATTAAACGCAAAAAAGGCAGCACTGTTACATCGTCCACAGCATTCACAATGTCTGAAAAAGCACACCCGGCTGATGTTAGTTCTACAGTACTTTTACCAGATGGCAGCAAAAACAGTGCTAACGACATTATTAAACGCAAAAAACGTGAAACGTTTACTTTTCCATAACGCTGACCAAGCCATGCGAGCAAATCAGCGAACAAGCCTACTGTCAAACATAGCGTATCTTCACTGAAAGATATTGATCCAAACTAACGATTTCTGTGTTTTGAATGATTACAGTACACACGCCAACCTACACGCACGCATGCACGTGCAAGAGACAAGTGGTGTGAACCAAACTGCAAGTTCTTCTGCAAGACAGAAAGCTCCTTGAGGATTTCTCGAGTAATATGTCACTTACATGTAAATGTAGTACGCTGAAACAACTTTAAGGAGGATGCAGCCGAGATAAAGTGCAACCATGCAAAGCAATTCGCTGAATCGAGGAAATTGGAGAAACATGCGTTACAAAAAAAACTTGAATCCTCAAATGAGGACTATGATTGGAGAAAGAACAGACACAATGATTGAAATCGTCTTCGTGAAGCCCTACAAGGCAGTTGCTTTTCAATCAATCAATGTAAATAAATTATTAAAATTATTAAAATAATTGATACATGTGCAGAAAGAAAGATTTATAGAAATTCAAAGTTCAAATAATTAATAAATTAATATTTAACATTTTTGGGGACCAAAAAGCATTTATGGCTTGCGGGAATGTTAATAAAATGTATTATAGGTTTCACACATCAAATGTAGACACACTAAAGTTCAAATGTGACTTAGGTAAGTCAAATGTAGATGCATTACTTTGAATAAATCGGTAATTAACTGATCTAAGTGCAAATTACAAAAAGATAAACCAAAGATAGTCATCACCTCTTTCATAACTTTTAAAAATGCGTTGTTTATCCTCAAACTGAATTTTTTGATAAACCATAACCATAGAATTCTACATTTTATTTGCCAACGTTCTACAAAAAATGTCGGCAGAAAAGAATAAATATACAAGCATATGTATATACATACATACATACATACATACATACATACATACATACATACATACATACATACATACATACATACATACATACATACATACATACATACATACATACATACATACATACATACATACATACATACATACATACATACATACATATATACATACATACATACATACATACATACATACATACATACGTACGTACGTGTGTATATTATATTATATTATATTATAGATAACATATATTATATTATACACACATTAGTACTACGATTAAATGTACAAGAATATATATGTGTGTGTGTGTGTGTGTGTGTGTGTGCGTGCGCGTACGTGTACGTGTAACCTGAACGTGTATTTTAACTGATTTACTTTCAGTTATAACTATGGATAGAAAAAGTCCTCACTGAAAATTATAAATAATTACGTTTTTTAGGATAAAAGTCTCATTGTGAGCTAGTTCAGAATAGACTTCAAGTTTCCCAGGAGTAATGGTGA
The DNA here is from genome assembly GCA_030141605.1 of Tubiluchus corallicola. NCBI lineage: Eukaryota > Metazoa > Priapulida > Priapulimorpha > Priapulimorphida > Tubiluchidae > Tubiluchus > Tubiluchus corallicola. Next base: position 39,095 of record JAQGDQ010001424.1, on the reverse strand, counting down.
TAATCATTCATGCATCTTTAGTTGCTTGCTGTTTAGTACGACGAAATTGTCCTAACCTTGATTATAAAGGCATTCACTTCCATTAACAGCTGTGAATAAGAAAAACCCTTGAGGATAACGATGAACATTTATGTTTCAAGCCCACCTCACGGTTTCAACGGGTTTCATGCTATCTGTATATATACACAGCTGTCCATCTCGTTACGAAATAGTTGCCGATGTATTGATCAAAATTGCTCGTTAAGAGCACACCTCTTCATGAGATGAACATATTCAAGCATCTAATGTGGGCAGATAGTTGTTAACATGATTGAGTGTGAATTGTGGATAAACACGCAAGAATAACGTAGAGTAGGCTCTATTGCCATTATGCAGGCTCTTCACCTGAGATGAAAAATTTATTTAATAGTGAAAGAGATCAGAAAACGTTTTCAACGATATAAAAATTTCAGTAGCCAGTCTGGGTTCTTAAATTGTTTAGGGTTCTCATTGAATTCTCCCAGTGAATCCCGACTTCCTGACGGTATAAACAGAAGTGCAGACTCTAATTAATGTGACAGCCATTTTAGAGGATCAATTTTTTTGATGTTATTATCCATTATATATATATATATATAATAGATGATAACATCAAAAAAATTAATTATTTTTACCCTAAGAATGTAATTATTTATAATTTTCAGTGAGGAATTTTTCTTTCCATAGTTATATCTGAAAGTAAACTCTTAAACTCTTTGTATGCTTGCTATATATATATTGCTAGTATATTATATTATATTGTATTGTATTGTATTGTATTGTATTGTATTGTATTGTATTGTATTGTATTGTATTGTATTGTATTGTATTGTATTGTATTGTATTGTATTGTATTGTATTGTATTGCATTGTATTGCATTGCATTGCATTGCATTGCATTGCATTGCATTGCATTGCATTGCATTGCATTGCATTGCATTGCATTGCATTGCATTGCATTGCATTGCATTGCATTGCATGGCATGGCATGGCATGGCATGGCATGGCATGGCATGGCATGGCATGGCATGGCATGGCATGGCATGGCATGGCATGGCATGGCATGGCATGGTATAGTATTGTATAGTATAGTATAGTATAGTATAGTATAGTATAGTATAGTATAGTATAGTATAGTATAGTATAGTATAGTATAGTATAGTATAGTATAGTATAGTATAGTATTGTATTGTATTGTATAGTATAGTATAGTATTGTACCATACCGTACCGTACCATACCATACTATATTATATTATGTTATGTTATGTCATGCATGTCATCTCATGTCATGTCATGTCACGTCATGTCACGTCACGTCACGTCACGTCACGTCACGTCACGTCACGTCACGTCACGTCACATCACATCATATATCATATCATATCATATCATATCATATCATATCATATCATATCATATCATATCATATCATATCATATCATATCATATCATATCATATCATATCATATCATATCATATCATATCATATCATATCATATCATATCATATCATATTATATTATAATTAGTACTACGATTAAATGTACAAGCATGTGTGTGTGTGTGTGTGTGTGTGTGTGTGTGTGTGTGTGTGTGTGTGTGTGTGTGTGTGTGTGTGTGTTAGCTAAAAAGCCTTTTGGGAGAGTTTTTCTTTGGATTAGATTTCTTTGCTCACAAGACAGACCTATTGTGCCTACACCAGGTATCACGAATTGTATTTTTTGTCTTATTGTAAATAACAATTGGGTTTTTTATCGTCCAGGAGATAGAGATTCGTCCGTAATAAGATTTTAAAAGTATAATCATCACGAAACTTGTGACTGATACTTGTGAATAAGATTTTTCATTTTCAAGTTGAATCTTCTAGGTGTAAGTTGCAGAATAGAATTGCATGTGTGAAATGATCATTTTTATACAGCATTACTTTAGAAAACGTGAAAAATTGAAAGTCTGCTCTGAGATACGATTCACTTCTTTGCTCTCAAGTATCTCACAATAAGTCAATTAAAACAGGTCCTAAATTACGTAACACTTCCCACAACTATTCCAATAACAAATTATTGGCTTTCAGGATTACCAGGATTGAGAATTATATTATTTTGTATTATTGTCCAAGTCAGTAGATTTGTTCTTAATCAATAAGCCTAGAAATAATGAAATTGAACTCAAATCAAAATGTATTTAGCTCCTGTTGTTGATTAATTGCATTATTAACTCAAAGTGTTTTTATCATTTCATAACAATTTTGACCTGTATTTCACATAAAATCCCAATGCAATTTTTAGTTTAATCAAGATTGGCCTTATTTTGTTGCCCGCTAATTAAACTACGTGTATTTTCTTTTCTCTGGATTATATAGAAAATGTCATAATTTTAAAAATTACTAATGTTTCCTAAATTAAACTGATAACATTAATGCCCACCAGTGTCTAAAAATCATTTTATCTATATTCGGTAAAGGATAGCAGACTAGGTGACTTTATAGTCTTTTCGCTATCTTTTCTCTAGTTCTAGATCTATCTGTGCATTTTAACCGTTCTTCAAAACTCATTAGAGATTCTTTTATTAAACATGTTTTATTGTAGCATTATAAAGAGATAAATAAATTAAAATTGAATTGACTTGAATTGAAATTGCTGAGTTTAACTTCGTACGTCAGCGTAGACGAGCAGCTTCCAAGACGTTTCTTAACTAGTGGAGAAGCTAGCTATAGCTATAATGGCTCATTTCTGAGCTATATAATATTGCGCCCAAGCACAGCTTATTGAGAGACATCCTACTGAAACTGATTTTCAACGTTTTTGCTTTTAAGGCGGAACTGAAAATCCATTTCACAAATTGTTATCCAACAAGTGTTGCTCAAATTTCCCTATAATGTTTTTTTTACATTTCAATGTGTTTAAAGTGCTTCCGTCCTTCCGGCAGATTTAACACGACATCTGAAGAGGCGTCTAAAGTTGGATGCGATTTGAATCCAGTTTCGCAAGCCCCCCCCCCCCGCATATTAACTTAAGTGGGTTTCACGTATTCTGGGTTAACTCTGAGTGGAAGATAGAGGAACAAGTTGGACACACAATCCATTGTACACAGAGAAAAGCGCAAGCTGAATGTAAATCATCTAATCATTGATCCAAAACGTCAGTGGCTTCCAACAAGTCTAGGTTATCGTCTAATAAACGGGCATCTATAGGGCATCTACGTAATAATGGCGGTATAGGGCTTATAAAGAAGAGAATAACGAAGGGTTCTTGAGAATGGATTCTTTTTCAAAATGCCAGACAATCGGGGCCTGATGTATAGTATTGTTACGTCACCTGCCTTCGGGATACCTGCATCTTGATGGAAAACTCTAATTTCTGCTGACAATAGAATTCATCTAGCTTAGCATTATTGTGATATCAAGTTTCTACGTTAATAATCAGACGGTTTAGCTGTAAGGAAATTGTACACCTTAGCCTCTAGGTCTCTGTAATTGTGATACATTAGCGATTTAAAGAGTTTTTACGCTGCATGGCGACTTCAAATATCACCCTTATAACATAACTAATAATATAATAAAGATAATAATAATAATAATATATAACATAACTAATTAAGAAATACACTTAATTTGTGTAGATTATGCACCTATGTTGGTTCGTCAGTTTACCCTGTCTTTGCTTCTGCTGCAAATTCAATGCAAGTTATTTGCGCTGATTTGTTAATATTAAAAGTGGCAATTTTTTAATTGCTCTGTAATAGTTTTTCAATTAGTGTACAATGGAAAACGTGGCATGTGACACGATTATTACAGAATTGTTGGAATACCGCCACCGCTAGGTGTGAGTTTTATAATAGAGCGATTAAAAACAAACTTTCTTAAATATCTTGTCATTTGTTGGTAAATAGCACTAGAAATCGTTGTGAACCCACATCGCTGTGTGGCGCTATGAATCCATAAATGTCGTAGTCACCATTACATTTCTTAGATATTTATTAATCTTTTCTTCATATTACGAAAAGTTGACCAAGTTAATCCAGATGGTTTTTCTCAAGTGATTTTTTTCTGGTAATTTGGCTAAAATTTCGGCAGCATCGTGATGATCTTGTTTTTTTCCAAACTTTTTTTGAGTAGTTATTTCTACAGAAGCATACTAAAACCAACACTCATGACTGTACTTCATCTTATGATTTTTGAGGAGTTATTTCTACAGAAGCATACTAAAACTCACACACGTGACTGTACTTCATCTTATGATTTTTTGAGTAGTTATTTCTACAGAAGCATACTAAAACTCACACACGTGACTGTACTTCATCTTATGATTTTTTGAGTAGTTATTTCTGCAGAAGCATACTAAAATTCACACACATGACTGTACTCCATCTTATGATTTTTTGAGTAGTTATTTCTACAGAAGCATACTAGAACTCACACACATGACTGTACTTCATCTTATGATTTTTTGAGTAGTTATTTCTACAGAAGCATACTAAAACTCACACTCATGACTGTACGCCATCTTATGATTTTTTGAGTAGTTATTTCTACAGAAGCATACTAAAACTCACACACATGACTGTACTCCATCTTATGATTTTTTGAGTAGTTATTTCTACAGAAGCATACTAAAACTCACACACATGACTGTACTCCATCTTATGATTTTTTGAGTAGTTATTTCTACAGAAGCATACTAAAACTCACACACATGACTGTACTTCATCTTATGATTTTTTGAGTAGTTATTTCTGCAGAAGCATACTAAAATTCACACACATGACTGTACTCCATCTTATGATTTTTTGAGTAGTTATTTCTACAGAAGCATACTAGAACTCACACACATGACTGTACTTCATCTTATGATTTTTTGAGTAGTTATTTCTACAGAAGCATACTAAAACTCACACTCATGACTGTACGCCATCTTATGATTTTTTGAGTAGTTATTTCTACAGAAGCATACTAAAACTAACACACATGACTGTACTCCATCTTATGATGTTTTGAGTAGTTATTTCTACAGAAGCATACTAAAACTCACAGACATGACTGTACTCCATCTTATGATTTTTTGAGTAGTTATTTCTACAGAAGCATACTAAAACTCACACACGTGACTGTACTTCATCTTATGATTTTTTGAGTAGTTATTTCTGCAGAAGCATACTAAAATTCACACACATGACTGTACTCCATCTTATGATTTTTTGAGTAGTTATTTCTACAGAAGCATACTAGAACTCACACACATGACTGTACTTCATCTTATGATTTTTTGAGTAGTTATTTCTACAGAAGCATACTAAAACTCACACACATGACTGTACTCCATCTTATGATTTTTTGAGTAGTTATTTCTACAGAAGCATACTAAAACTAACACTGTGTTATTTGGTATTTTTTACATGACTGTACTCCATCTTATGATTTTTTGAGTAGTTATTTCTACAGAAGCATACTAAAACTCACACGCATGACTGTACTCCATCTTATGATTTTTTGAGTAGTTATTTCTACAGAAGCATACTAAAACTCACACACATGACTGTACTCCATCTTATGATTTTTTGAGTAGTTATTTCTACAGAAGCATACTAAAACTCACACACATGACTGTACTCCATCTTATGATTTTTTGAGTAGTTATTTCTACAGAAGCATACTAAAACTCACACGCATGACTGTACTCCATCTTATGATTTTTTGAGTAGTTATTTCTACAGAAGCATACTAAAACTCACACTCATGACTGTACTCCATCTTATGATTTTTTGAGTAGTTATTTCTACAGAAGCATACTAAAACTCACACACATGACTGTACTCCATCTTATGATTTTTTGAGTAGTTATTTCTACAGAAGCATACTAAAACTCACACACATGACTGTACTCCATCTTATGATTTTTTGAGTAGTTATTTCTACAGAAGCATACTAAAACTCACACACATGACTGTACTCCATCTTATGATTTTTTGAGTAGTTATTTCTACAGAAGCATACTAAAACTCACACGCATGACTGTACGCCATCTTATGATTTTTTGAGTAGTTATTTCTACAGAAGCATACTAAAACTCACACACATGACTGTACTCCATCTTATGATTTTTTGAGTAGTTATTTCTACAGCAGCATACTAAAACTCACACGCATGACTGTACTCTATCTTACCATATCAAATACTTCGTGACAATATCAGAAATATGTCAAGAATTTCAACGATTTATTACCGGCTTGACACACGGGACGCGAGTGCCGCCTAGCGGACGTTCATAAACGTTCATAAATCATTCACTGGAGAACCATGCAGTCCTTTATAAGATTCATCAATCATGAAATTAAATCCCAGATTAACCAAGGCGACTTTCTGGTTTCTTGCTGATATATTTAAGTTTAAGAGTGACGAGCTTATCAAACTGCATAGAGTAATAATGAAGCATCGTGCATGGGGATTAATGATTAAATTCAGCAGCTGAGAGGACACTCGAATGCAGGCATGCCACTGAATACACTTATGCCAAGGGAATAGCACGTTTGATTCAATTTATAAATTAAATTTGTATTGCAAATTATTGATAAGTAATTTGCTTTAGGTACAATCAACATTGGTCCCACTGCTAACTATAATTAACGAATCGATTGCATGCCGCAGTTATTAATTGATATGACTGCTGATATTTTAAAACAGAATTTTACACTTTACTCAGTTTATTAGTCATTAATTTTAAATTCAGTTTTACCGTTCACGTCAATTAATATAGTTTCGAGACCTTCATCAATGTCGAACGAGTATCACACGCGATTCACTGAACTTCATTTCAAAAATCGTTCACGATTCGAGTATGACTATAATAATAAATTAAATTTACTGTAACAAAACATTTTTAGGCTCCAGTTGTGTTCACAAGTCTGAGCTTAAACATGCAGATATTTTGGCTAGAGGGTCAACAACTCACTTTACTGCAACATCTATATTAACAATTGTCTAGATTTCTGTCTCCGTATTGTTTGCATGGTTTGGAAGTATCCAGAGCCTATTTCAAGGGGGGGGGGGGATGGGGATACTTCCCCGGGGCCTCACCCTCCAGGGGGGCCTCGCGCCAAGGTAATTTTTTTTGCTTTATGCGAACATACTGCCTCCCCTCTCTCTCTCTCTCTCTCTCTCTCTCTCTCTCTCTCTCTCTCTCTCTCTCTCTCTCTCTCTCTCTCTCTCTCTCTCTCTCTCTCTCTCTCTCTCTCTCTCTCTCTCTTTCTCTCCCTCTCTGTATAACTCCATATTTTCTCTTCGAAAATGCTTCTCCGGCGTTCTAGCAGTTCAAAAATTTTCTGGGCGCCATCACGGTAGCGCCCGCCCCCGGCGCTCCCTCCCCCCAAAGGGGCCTCACACGCCCCACTTCCCCGGGTCTCGCCTAGGCTGAAATAGGCCCTGGAAGTATCATACCCACCTATCACATAACGTGCAATGGATTTTGTCCAACTTTAAGAAAAGCATGACTTCAGATTGATTAAAATGCGAAATATAATTTTGTAAGATTGAAGTAGTACAAAACGTCTATTGCTCGCTGTAATAATAAAGCCAAATTGTAAATGTTGTAAATAATTAATTAATTATTTGTGAGATGCTATTAACCGACTATTGCTGTGTTGACTTATTGTGTAATAGTTGATTGTTAATTGTGATTTGTATGCTGATGTAATATGGACCTTGTTCTGAAATAAAAGTAGTCAACGAATCAATCGATCAATAAGTCAGTCAGTCCATCCATCCGTCCGTCCGTCCGTCAGTGAGACAGTCAGTCAGTGAGTCAGTGAGTGAGTGAGTAAGTGAGCCAGTCAGTCAGTCAGTCAGTCAGTCAGTCAGTCAGTCAGTCAGTCAGTCAGTCAGTCAGTCAGTCAGTCAGTCAGTCAGTCAGTCAGTCGATCGATCAATCGATCGATCGATCCATCAATCAATCAATCAATCAATCAATCAATCAATCAATCAATCAATCAATCAATCAATCAATCAATCAATCAATCAATCAATCAATCAATCAATCAATCAATCAATCAATCATTTAATCAATAACTTTCCAGCTCAAACCATTTTGAATAGGTTAAAATTAAATGTTATTTAATTAGGTTAAGTGTGAGCAGCGCCGCTAATTAAGTATATCAGGCGCGCCATTTATACTGTACTGATTCCTACTGAAACAGCTTAGATGCTTAACAAGTGTAGTCAAGTTGTTTCAGTTAAAATAGAAATTGAAGCATTTTTTACTTTTACTTTTTTTTGTACACTATGTTCAGTTAAGGTGTGGATCTACAATGTAATATTGGACCAACCTCGTAGGCTGCCTCTTCACGATACACAAGTCTTGTACGATGTTTGAGTATTGAGTGCTCCTGGCCCCTCATATACGTGGCATGGAAGCTGTGTGTCATTCACATACAGCTGCCACCCCATCGACAAGGACATCTAGGTCTGCTCTATCATGTAAATTGCCAACTTGTCAATGAAATAGCGCAGACCTCGCGCCATCCGCGAAAATTTTTCAATAAACCGAATTGCTATTTAGTTTGCAATATACTGACACTTCGTATTAATAAAACCTTTTACTATCGGTGATTGAGCAAAATCAATTTTGTCGTTGAATTTACTGGGCTGAATCATTGCGGCGGCAGAGAGCAAGACTGTTGATTTGATCGCTGATTTTGTAAACGTTGCCAAAGGGATTACATCCCGATGTGAGTAAAGAGTATTTGCAGGTCTACAATATGAAGCAAGTTTAGGAAAAGCACGACATTTTCTCCCGTATTTAATTGCCTAATTCGGGAATTTTTTAGCTATTTAAAAATCAGTTTGAAAACTGGTTGTTTCGTTTCTTTGAAACTCTTAGTTTTGGTTGTCTTTTGTACAGGATGTGTAAAAAAACGGTGCACTAACAAATGCTCTAAACGTACCAATGTTACAACATTCAAATTCGGATAAGTATGGTCACCCCTAGCTATATATAGTAGGAAAATGGGAATGATTATGTAAAAAATATGTTGTTTTACGTCAATATGATGTCCCTATGCAGAATGCTAGGTTTATTTTGTAATATTTGTCATAATTCTACAGCTGCCGTATTGAACTCTGGGCTCTAACAAATTTAGCCTGCTTTTTTCGCGGAGGCTAATTTCTTGTTTAGCTTTATGGAAGCCAAATCAATTGAGAAACGAACCATTGCTTTCCATGGTCACGGAATTGCTGAAGAATTGACCGAACTTACATTATTTTCTCAAATTTTTAGGTTAAATCAATCGCGCGCTCGTCAATGCCTTCGTGTAGTTAGTTATATGCACACATGAGGGACTTTTCTTCTGAAATAATCTCATTTCTTAATTACTGCATGGAGGCAGGATTCGGGGACGTTTGTCAAAGGTTTCATATTTGTCATAGAACATTGTTGCTGTCGCCAATGTTACCATACTGATTTAATTAGGTGTTAAATTAGTTTGGCAGATTGATCCAATCAACCGTGAACCCACACGCTCCAGGAAATATCACAATAAGCGCTCATGAATGATGCAGGTATTTGCACGCCGGCTTCATTATGGCTCAACCTGGCTTTGGCAAACTGAACAACCCGCACATGGCTTCATCATACACAACCTGAGCGAGCTGCTGCAGAACAACCGGGCTTCATTATATACATAACCAGCTATACTGTATTCAAGGAAAACAAAGCTTGAGGGTAATCGCAAACAACACCATTGTAGGCCATGCAGGTATAATGAAACCCACTGCAGGTCATTTTGGCTTCATTAACTATTTAGTCTGTTGATAGCCGACAATTGCAACAATGGCAATTGCAACAATCACAATTGCAACAATCACAATTGCAACAATCACAATTGTAACAATGACAATTGCAACAATGGCAATTGCAACAATCACAATTGCAACAATCACAATTGCAACAATCACAATTGCAACAATCACAATTGCAACAATGACAATTGTAACAATGACAATTGCAACAATTTGTGTTTGTTGCCAGCTTAAAGTAAAATACTGTTACGAAGGCAGATTTTGACCAACCCCCTAATGTTAGTAATGGGTATGGTCGAGAAGCCCAGTAATGCAAATGTACCTGTATACAACAGAATGCCTGCGGTAATTTGACGATTCCAACATGTAAAGGTGAATGCTGTACGTTTGCTGATTTTTATACAAAACTCTGTTCACATGTCATGGAGCTACTGGTTGTGCATTAAAGTTTATTTTACATTCGTATTCTTTTTACTTTTCTCGTCTGCTGTAAAGTATTTCATAACTTGTATGCCGCTCTATACATCCTGAGACGGATCCGCGCAGGAACCCGGATCCGTTACACTGGTGCACATAAGTGGGATCCGAAATTGCCGCCTGGAATGGAACCCGGATTCGTTACAATACGTTGCTTGCTGGAAAACCGGATTTTCAATTCTTTGCTGATTAACACAACACACCTGGCAGTTTAGGTGATTCACTGGAAGCTGCAACTACGAGGTTGAAGGAAACAGCGACTTTTGAATTGTCAGCGGAATGCATTAACACCATAACACGCGTGTAGTATTTTTATAGCAACAGTTATAAATCTGAGAAAACATTCATAATAATCACAGATTACCTGTAGCCTCGTCGTCTGCTCATTTTACTTGTTACTCCCTTCTCCATTTTGCATTTTATTATTATAGTTCACCAGAACGAACAGCTTACTTTCCCACAATGTCGTAAACCACTTAATTACTACTCTAGGAAACTTCCTGTTTTCAGGTTTTGTATATTGTACAGGTGTTGTTGAAGTACTTGCGTTCCTAATGTTTTTTTCACATTTTCAAACTATTTGCAACTGGTCGCACGCGTATGGAGGTGGCAACCATCAATTCTTTAAGCTTATGCAAGCTGGCACGCAACAATTCTTTAAGCTTATGCAAGGTGGCACGCAACAATTCTTTAAGCTTATGCAAGGTGGCACGCAACAATTCTTTAAGCTTATGCAAGGTGGCACGCAACAATTCTTTAAGCTTATGCAAGGTGGCACGCAACAATTCTTTAAGCTTGTGCAAGGTGGCACGCAACAATTCTTTAAGCTTATGCTAGATGGCACGCAACAATTCTTTAAGCTTGTTCAAGGTGGTACGCAACAACTCTTTAAGCATATGCAAGGTGGCATGCAACAGCTCTTTAAACTTATGCAAGGTGGCTTGCAACAATTCTTTAAGCTTATGCAAGGTGGCACGCAACAATTCTTTAAACTTATGCAAGGTGGCATTCAACAATTCTTTAAGCTTATGCAAGGTGGCATGCAACAATTCTTTAAACTTATGCAAGGTGGTATGCAACAATTCTTTAAGCTTATGCAAGGTGGCACGCAAAAACTCTTTAAACTTATGCAAGGTGGCATGCAACAATTCTTTAAGCTTATGCAAGGTGGCATGCAACATCTCTTTAAGCTTATGCAAAGTGGCACGCAACAATTCCTTAAACTTATGCGAGGTGGCATGCAACAACTCTTTAAGCTTATGCAAGGTGGCACGCAACAACTCTTTAGCAACTGACTCAGCTTCAGCCTCTAACTATAATAGATCTGCGGGTATAATAGGCATATGTATATTTTATAGCATGTACTGTACATGTGTATGGTATAAAACGTTCAATTGTAAATACCTGGACAGTGTTTTTCATTGCTCACCTTGCTCTCATTTACACATGATTAAAACACATAATAATGATGATGATGATGATGATGATGACGACGACGACGACGACAACAACAACAATAGTAATAATAATAATAATAATAATAATAATAATAATAATAATAATAACAATAACAATAACAATAACAATAACAATAACAATAACAATAACAATAACAATAACAATAACAATAACAATAACAATAACAATAACAATAACAATAACAATAACAATAACAATAACAATAACAATAACAATAACAATAACAATAACAATATAATAATAATAGTAATAGTAATAAACGCTTTATTTTACAAAACATGAAGATAAGTACGATTAACAAATCACACACTTAAATAAGCAACGCATACAGGAACACGTCCCTACAAATACAAGGCTCTTTTTAAGCAAAGTTGATTAAAAATACCATAATTATAACAAACACATCTGCATATATGTATGACGGTGAATACTTTAATTGTTAGAAAAATTAATTCGAACCTCTTAATTTTGATTCTTAGCATAATTAATTCGAACCTCTTAATTTTAATTCTTAGCATAATTAATTCGAACCTCTTAATTTTGATTCTTAGCATAATTAATTCGAACCTCTTAATTTTAATTCTTAGCATAATTAATTCGTACCTCTTAATTTTAATTCTTAGCATAATTAATTCGAACCTCTTAATTTTGATTCTTAGCATAATTAATTCGAACCTCTTAATTTTAATTCTTAGCATAATTAATTCGTACCTCTTAATTTTGATTCTTAGCATAATTAATTCGTACCTCTTAATTTTGATTCTTAGCATAATTAATTCGAACCCCTTAATTTTAATTCTTAGCATAATTAATTCGAACCTCTTAATTTTGATTCTTAGCATAATTAATTCGAACCTCTTAATTTTGATTCTTAGCATAATTAATTCGAACCTCTTAATTTTAATTCTTAGCATAATTAATTCGAACCTCTTAATTTTAATTCTTAGCATAATTAATTCGAACCTCTTAATTTTGATTCTTAGCATAATTAATTCGAACCTCTTAATTTTAATTCTTAGCATAATTAATTCGAACCTCTTAATTTTGATTCTTAGCATAATTAATTCGAACCTCTTAATTTTGATTCTTAGCATAATTAATTCGAACCTCTTAATTTTAATTCTTAGCATAATTAATTCGAACCTCTTAATTTTGATTCTTAGCATAATTAATTCGAACCTCTTAATTTTAATTCTTAGCATAATTAATTCGAACCTCTTAATTTTGATTCTTAGCATAATTAATTCGAACCTCTTAATTTTAATTCTTAGCATAATTAATTCGAACCTCTTAATTTTGATTCTTAGCATAATTAATTCGAACCTCTTAATTTTAATTCTTAGCATAATTAATTCGCACCTCTTAATTTTGATTCTTAGCATAATTAATTCGAACCTCTTAATTTATAATCACCCATTGTTGAAATTTTATGCACGTAGTTAATCAACAATTTCTTGACTACCACATCTCCCCTTTTGTTTAAAAATATAAATTCATTAATATCACACATGGATGGGAATTCTTGAAAAATATTTGATTTAAGAACGCAGTCTTTTCTTGACAATAAACATTGCATTGCACACTAAAGTGAAGGTGTAAAAAAACTCAGGAGAAGGCAAGTAGTACGTACGAGACTCGTCCACCAGTTGTTGGTTCACAGTTGCTACGTAAGCTTCAAGAAAGGGCTCTACGCGTTGTCTTTAATGATTACTCCTCTAATTACAACACACTGTTAAAAAGAGCAGAACTTCCTAGCATAACTGAAATGCACGAGCAATGTTTGTTAAAAGAAATCTACAGATCAGTGTATCATAAAAACACTGGCTGTATAAACGAAATGTTTGAATTGCGAACCTCTCTTTGAGAGAAAACGTGATGCTGTATAATTATATATGTATATATGCATGTAATACATAAAAATCTTTATTGCAAAAATTATATACTAGAACACAGTAGAACAAATTACATCATACATAAAATCAGTCAGTCAGTGACAGGCTGATGTGTGAAATTGTGTCAGCTAGTCTAAGTTAAAAATCATAAGAATAAAAACATAAGAAGAAGAAGAAGAAGAAGAAGAAGAAGAAGAAGAAGAAAGCCCACTTGTAAAAACGATCAAGAGCAGTTTGCACTCAATTAAGTATAGCGGATCAAAATCGTGGAATAACTTAAAAAAGTGATTCAACAGTGTCTGCCACGCTTACTATATTTGTAAATGAAATAAGAAACGAGTGATTTATTTTTCCCTTCCGTGTGCTAGTTTGAAATGACTTACCTGTTCAAGTATGTAATTTTGTAGTTTTTACCTGTTTTTATCAGCATTCGTTTTATGCCAACTTGTGCTTGAATAAAATAAGTGATCTTGTTTAGATTTTGCTCATTGCTTTTACACACTTAATGGATTGTAGTTATTTTAATTATGTGCTTTTAAATTTACTTTTGTAAATATTTTACTTGCTTTTATTAGTTTTTTATAATAATTGTTGTAACTTTTGTTGGTGATCATAGTTGCTATGTGAACTAAGGTTTTATGTACCTCAAAATCGACTTTAGATAAACTAGCTACTTACTTGCTTGCTTACTTACTTGCTTGCTTACTTACTTACTTGTTACCTTCTTACTTACTTACTTACTTACCTTCTTACTTACTTACATACTTACTTACTTACTTACATACCTTCTTACTTACTTACCTTCTTACTTACTTACTTACTTACCTTCTTACTTACTTACATACTTACTTACTTACTTACTTACTTACTTACTTACTTACTTACTTACTTACTTACTTACTTACTTACTTACTTACTTACTTACTTACTTACTTACTTACCTTCTTACATACTTACTTACTTATTTATTTACTTACAGTTCAATATCTAAAAATCTGTCATTAACCAAACAATGAAGAGAAATGAATTAAGAGCTGAAATGTTTGTTTTACAACAAACTGATTTATTCAGCTCTTTCGCCTCTTCCTATACTGACGAATTAGTTATTGGTTAATAGTTATTCAGCCATCTTGTACGGAAAACTACTGCATCAAATTAAATAAATTATTCGACTGCAACTTTTGCAAGTCAGTTTCATACCTATGAAACGAACTCCTTATAGCTAAGCATTTCCGTTTTCGACATTGGAACACATTTCGTGCTGACAAGCTAACAAGGTCAACATTCCCCTTGCCATGTTGATTTCGGCTTGTGTGCTCCAAGCACTCAAGCTGACATTACAATTTCGAAACGTCCAGAGAGAACACGAATTCCCAAGCGTCGCAGTTTAAATGCGTTTTTACAACGAGTGTACTGAACTATAATGGCTTTAGCAAGTTTCAAAAGACACGTAAGACAAATAACAAAGCATCTTTGAGAAAAATGGTTTTACAGCGTGTTTAGTTATTCTGTAGTCATTTTCTTCACGCAAAAATTTCACCATTTTAACAACGGCGTCTAGTTTTATGTTCACTGATACCTGCTATTCAATGCGAGGATTATGGTAGTGACATAGATCTTCGTTAATATAAGAATGGCAAAATGTCTGCAGGGACACATTAAAAGAAGACAGGATGATTTTTCGTATACTACCCCATTTTCAAGTCCCATAAAAATACATGTTTTAACACATTTAATACTGCAAAAGTGTTTCTGGAAATTAAATAATAGATAAAAATCTTCATTAACGGCTGACGAGCCCAATTATTGATGACATCTTAAATTAACAATTTTCAACGGCAAAAATATTCCACGAGCGTGTTGCACGTGTTTGCGAAAGCGAAAATTGAAGTACTTTGCTACTGTAAGATGTTTAGTGTGTTGCATTAAAACTAGGCAAGTTTTAAGGTAAAAATCTCAATTTTACCGCTGTGCTCACGCATGAGCTGTCGAACGTGTGTAGTTCGTCACAAACTAACACATCTGAACTGAGAGGTACAGCACCTGTTTTTGTGCATTGCGTTTGCGAAATGGCGCTAGTGTCCATATAAATAACGAAATGCATCTAACAGTGAATAACTCGTGGCGCGAACGTGAAATTGTGTTTGTGTGGTAACAATTTTTTCACGAAGTCATTTTTGAAAAAAAATAGTATGTTTACTTTCAATATTTTGAAGAGTAGATTGTTTTGACCTGCAGTTTAAGATTGGATGCGGTTTTGCTTTAAGTATCGCTGCACATTAGTATCAATGTCCTTTCAGTCTGGTTTACAGGTTTACACACCATACTAATTGATGTGTTTTGTACTTAAATAGCCTCATTGCAAACGTAATGCAATGTAACGTAATGCAACCTAACATAACCTGACGAACGTAACTTAACGTAGCGCAATGCTAGCAATACTATGTTAAGCAATTTTGTACAATGCAGCGCGAACGTATCAAACATTGCACAAGTCATATTGTGTGGTATTATTAGCGCTTTACTAAGTGTATTATATTTTTAGTTAAATGTTTTAAATTTACTGTAATATTTTTGGCTGATGACATTACTTGATAATAAAAAGACCTGTCATATCATACACTGAGACTGCCAAAATGTCTGTGTTGCTCTAATTTTACTTCAATAGTATGTTGAAATATATTATTTTAGTTGTGTTATTTGTTCTGAAGTTAAACTTTCCAAAGCATGAATCCAATGATATATTAGTATTAAAGTATTTTCTTGTTTAGTTGCATTAATTATACCGAGGGAAAGGTCATTTAACGATGCACGAACATCCTCTCACCACGAGCTTGCACTTTTAAATTTTGTTGCCCTCTAGTTATTATTACTAATGCCTCTTCAGAGAGATGTTACTATGATTATGTCTGCATAGATTATAAAGCTTAGTTCATTTACTTTCAGTTAATTAGCTTTGCCATGATCTGATGCCTAATCTGCTCTGGGACATCCTCGTGAGCCTGGCAGCTGTCTTCTGGCATAATCAGTATCTTCAGACATTTTCCCACTCCGTTGAGTTGCCATAATTATATTGACCGAAGTAAGTTCGTTTTCGTAATGTTATTTGTCAACTGGAAAATTTAGACCTTCAACAATTTCCTCACTAATGTTGGGCAAACATACTGGAGTTTCTCTAGTAACTGTATCCTGAACACTTAGGTTTTGCAACACACGTAACTTAGACGAATTCCTTAATAATTAATGCTCAGCACGTCCGTCAAGTTACTAGCCGTTTTTGAGGCTAAATTGTTACCTCTAGGCAAGTCTTCTAAAACTTTTACGATCTTGAAAACGTGCAAAATGGCTTCTTAAGCCAAAAACGTACCAAAGGATTTTGTATCTTCTTCTTGCTTTGCTAATCTTCAGTGCTCTACTGTTGAAAGGTCGATTGTTTTGAACCTTCCTGTCTTGTAGACTTACGAGAGATAATTAGTTCAAGAAATGCTTCTAATTGTTTATGATTCTAAATTACTTAGGCAGCGGAAATTTAAGCAGTTCAAACTTGAGCAGTGCACACTTGGGCAGTGAACACTTGGGCAGTGAACACTTGAGCAATGAACACTTGAGCAGTGGATACTTGGGCAGTGAACGTGGCGCTGGACTCTTGGGCAGTAGACATTTAGCGCCTACCAATCTATTTACCTGCTTACCTACCTACCTGGCTATCTATACCTACCTACATGCATACCTGGGTACCTACCTCCCTGACTATCTGCCCACCTACCTACCTGCCTACCTACCTACCTACGTATGTACCTATCTCTTTAACTACCTATCTGCCTACCTACTTGCTTGCCTACCTATCTACCTGCCTAACTACCTTCCTACCTAGCTAACCTACCTACCTTCGTAGCTAACCTACCTACCTCCCCGACTACCTACTTGACTACCTACCTACTTACCTACCTACAAACCTACCTACCTAGCAACTTACGTACCTACCTCCCTGGCTACCTACCTATCTACCTACCTACCTACCTACATGCATACCTACCTATCTGCCTGCCTTCCAATCTAGTTGCCTATGTACCTTCGTACCTACCCTACCTACCTACATACATACCTACCTACTTACCTAAGTAGGTAAGCGCTGCCCAAGTATACACTGCCCAAACGTTCAGTGCCAAATGTTTCTACTCAAATGCTGCAAGTGTCCACTGGTCAAATGTCCTACTGCACAAGTGTCCACTGCTCAAGTGTCAACTGCCAAAACTTTCGCTGCCTAGCTGACCGTTATTGCGGTTGTCCAGGAGTTATGCTTGGTGGTTATAGTTTTGTATTTTTGGCAGTGTCCTCATCCTGTATTCTTCATTCAAAGTATTCATCCTGTATTCTTCATTCAAAGTATTTAACAACACGTGCTAAACATTTACACATAAAATTACTGTTACGCACAACATTGTCGCAAAAACCTTATCGAATAAATCCATTAAGACCACACGAAATTCGAGAACCGTCAAAGCATGAAATCGTTCATAATAGCTCAGTTATTCTTTAAATTGAGGCCACGCTAATAGAATGATTGGTTGTTCTAATGAACAGCGAAACAGAAAAATTGTTCAAAAGGTAATAAAAACGTACAATTTGGAACAGTTTTTTCAATAGAATTCAATAGATTCATTTCACAATAAAAGAAATACGTATGCATTACAAGTACATTGATAATCATGTTTTTGTTAATACAACAAAATTAAGATATAATTCATGAATTCTGCGCTAGAAATCTATGAAGCGATCTTATATTAGGCTATAAGAATTAGTAGCGAAAAAATAAGAGCGTATTACTAACAGGGTCTATTTCAGCCTAAGCGAGGCCCGGGGAAGTGGGACGTGTGAGGCCCCCCCCCCCGGGGGGGGGGGGCGCCACCATGGTTGGCACCCAAAAAAAATTTTGAACTGCTAGAACGCCGGAGAAGCATTTTCATTTTCGAAGAGAAAATATGGAGTTATACAGTTGTTAAAGGAAAGAACAATTGAAAGAAAAACTGCTTTATTCTCAAGACCAGTCCTTAATACTTGTCAAATAGTCAAATCAAAAACAACATCTTTGCAATATGTAATACCGTACTCTCACTTCCGTACAAGCCGGTGTTAGAAATTCCGAAATTGAAAACAGCTGAACATCGGCACCGAGCCGCACAAGGCAAATGGCGCGCGTGCGGCAAGAGAAAGAGAGGGAGAGAAGAGGCAGTATGTTGGCATAAAGCAAAAAAATGTTACCTTGGCGCGAGGCCTCCCTGGAGAGTGAGGACCCGGGGAAGTATCCCCCCTGAAATAGGGCCTGGTTATGTGAGTTACAGTGGGCGTTAGTAGTATTTCGTAATTACGATGTAAACTGTTGTACGGTACAGTGAATGATAAATATTTTAAAACATTCGCTAAGCATTTGTGGAGGAGGCAAC
>JAQGDQ010001424.1:0-15000 GCA_030141605.1 Tubiluchus corallicola | reverse complement strand
CGAACATACTGCCTCCTCTCTCTCTCTCTCTTGCCGTTTGCCAGTATTGACAAGTATTAAGGACTGGTCTTGAGAATAAAGCAGTTTTTCTTTCAATTGTTCTTTCCTTTAACAACTGTATAACTCCATATTTTCTCTTCGAAAATGCTTCTCCGGCGTTCTAGTAGTTCAAACATTTTCTGGGCGCCAATCATTGTGGCGCCCCCTCCCCGAGGGTGCCTCACGCCCCACTTCCCCGGTCCTCGCTTAGACTGAAATAAGCCCTAACTATTGTACCGTTTGCAACATGTGATGTCAAACGAACTCATGGTCTCATACGAAGCACTTTTTCAATTTGTGATATCCGAGAGAAAGGCTGGCCGAAAACCTCCAAAAACCGGCGAATAGTTGTGACGTGATCGCATTATACGATACCTGTATCTTTCGCTTAAAAGCTGCTGACCATTATATGTTAATTCACTCTGCTCCTGATTACTTCCGACGTTGAAAAATGTGCACAGCTAGTAAACCGGTGCAAACGGAGCCACTAGCTGATTGTAAGCTGTGGTTTTGCATTGTCCTTTCTTCTTGCAGTAATTTCACATTAGGGTTGTAATGTATACGCTCAAACTAAAGTTGCGTTCCCATATCTATGTTAGTTTATTCTGCAAAATACAAATTTTCTGTAGTCTATAATTACTACCTCCACAAAACTACTGAAATAAGTGCTAGAAAAATAAGTGCTACAGATTACTACGTTACACTAAAAAGCCAAAAAGGCAAACATACATTGTTGGTCCAATATTGAGTCGAGAAAAAGCCAGAATGTCAGTAAAAGGTAGCAGTATAATTATAAGTCAA
Source organism: Tubiluchus corallicola (assembly GCA_030141605.1). NCBI lineage: Eukaryota > Metazoa > Priapulida > Priapulimorpha > Priapulimorphida > Tubiluchidae > Tubiluchus > Tubiluchus corallicola. Next base: position 14,160 of record JAQGDQ010001424.1, on the reverse strand, counting down.
ATTTTAAATGTAACAGAGACGTGTGTACATAACAAGTTCCACCTATACAATGTCAGAGTAGAAAAAGTAGTCTAGCTTGTTGAACTACAGTCTAATATATTGTGGCTTCTAATGCATATACTACCCTGAGAAGGGGTAGTGGGCCAAAACATTTGTACCTGCAACAAAGGTGATGTATGGAAGGTAGGGAACGTGGAACAAGAACAAAAAATGGAAAAAGTTAACAGAAAGGGAAATAGGAAATTGTATTTTGGGAAACTGCTCAAGGCCTTTGTGGTATAAATGCCTGCGTGTACTGTGCATGGTCAAGAGACGAAACCTTCTACGTGAAAGTGTTGCAATGACAAGGGAGGCATGTACAAAAAGTGCAACAAGGACTATGAAAATAGAATTGGACTAAAGCAAGAGTTTTGGAAATCAAATTCATAGGTGTATTTTTTTCATAATGTGAGCACCATCTTTGCTAACTTTAATGGCATACAGAAATGCTGAGAATTAAAGGGTTATTTTTACGGCTAGTGTAAGCTTGCAGTATATTTTGAAGCAATAATTATCAAACATAAAATATCTTTTATGGAAGCAAAATGCACATGTTCTATCTGTTAGCCTTGTACGAACATTAAAAGAGCAGTAAGCGTGATGTAAGTGGAAGAATGCTCGCGCATTATTGATTATGCGCAGTTCCGGGATTTGGCTAATCTATATTACAAATTCTGCAATATTTAGCAAAGTGGTTGTATTTTGTAACTACGAAATGTGAACAATCTCTGTGAAACAGTGCTCAACTTGGGTAAGTGTTACTGCAACAGGACTTACAGGGGGGGATGTTTTATTATAGTTACAGTTGATAGTTACATTCATACTTATACTTATAGTTACAGCCTCTGCTTTACTGTACTTTGGATTCAAAATTATTGTATAATGTTGTTATTTGCTATACTTTAAAATTTCCCCACTGTTTTTTCTTCTGTTACAGTCCCTCACGATCATCATCTGTTGGGCAATACAATTTTGAAAGACTTTACAATTTAGTTTTAAGATTATTTGGAAATATAAAAAATCTTCTTCTTCCCAGCTTTTCCCTATGCGGGGTCGGCGTTGTGAATGAGTCTCCTCCACGCATTCCTGTTGTTGACCATCTCTTCATTTATGTCTTCCCTTCCCACATGATCTTCACCGACTCTTCTTTTCAGGTGTCCATACCATCGCAATCTTCCACTACTTTTACTGTTTCTCTGATATTATTATTTCTAATTTTATCTCTTCTTGTTATTTCCACCATCCATCTCAACATCCTCATCTCCACCACACCCATTTTCTTCTCTTCGGTCTTCTTTAGAGAAGCTGCTTCTAGCCCATAGATTAGAGCGGGTCTGACCACTATCTTTGTGGACTTTACCTTTAAGTCTCACCGACTCATTCACTGAAGGTTTTGGCGCAGTTTTTACAGGCGGATGCCCTTCCTGACCCTAACCCTCCCTATTTATCCGGGTTTGGGACCGACACTGAGTTGGGCTGGCTTGACCCCCCCCCCAGTGGCTAGGTTATTTGGAAATATAAAATGATTGTTATAAATTCAATGTAAAATTAAACTAATCCTGACCATTTTTAGCTGCTGTATGATTTTATTGACCAGAAATGACAATACCACACGGTTTTTGATTTGCTATTAAAACGTTTACTGTTACAACATGTGATCTGTGCCAAAATTCGATAAAGCCCAAATTGTTCAAATAAGTGCTGTATTGTAGAAGATAAGAACCACAAAGGCTTTGCGAGTCTTTACGAGTTAACCTTGTCTTGTTGGAAAGGTTGAATCAGTTAAAGCAAAACCGGATCCAATTTTAAACTATAGGTAAAAACAATCTACTCTTTAAAATATTGAAAGGAAACATACGATTTTTTACGTGACTTACGTGAAAGAATTATTATCACACGAACACAGTTTCACGTTTCCGCCACTAGTTCTTCGCTGTTACATGGATTTAGCCATTCGCTAGTTAGACGGGCACTAACGCCTGCATTTCGGAAACGGTTACACGAATAACTGGCGCTGTACCTCTCAGCTCAGATGTGTTAGTTTGTGACAAGCTACACACGTGCGACAGCTTATGCGTCAGCACAGCGGTAAATTTGGAATTTGAATTTTTATCTTGAAACTTGCCTAGTTTTAGTACAACTCACTGAATATCTTACAGTAGCACTGTATTTCAATTTTCGCTTTCGCAAACACGTGCAACACGCTCGTGCAATATTTTTGCTATTGAAAATTGTGTTAGTTTGTGATGTCATCACTAGTTGGGTTCGCCCGCCGTTTTTAATCTGTTATTTAATTACCAGAAACGCTTTTGTTGTGGCAATTGTGTTAAAATGTATACTTTTTATCGTAGTTAAAAATGGGATAGTATATGAAAAATCATCCTGTCTTCCTTTAAGCAGTACATAAACCCCTACTGCTGAATGCTAGATTCTGGGTCCACAACACTGATTTGTACATAAAAATATGTAAGTATTTTTACTAATAATAACTGCCTGCGTTCTTTAATCTAAAATTAAATTTTAATGATACTTGTACAATGAAACGTATCTGACTTATAAACAAAACGGAAGAAATGACATTTAAAAAGCAATTCCTGAATTTTTTGCGTAAAATGAAGTCTGGAAAGAAGACTTATACAGAAGAACTTTCGAAGAAACGTGAAACGAATCTTTAGCTCCACGTGTTTGCGAGACGAGATGATTGTGCGCTGCCATCTGCTGGAGACTTGGTCTAACATTTCTATGGTTATGTAGACGAAATGCTTAGAGGTTTTTCTTTCAAAAACTACTTAAATTCCTCGGAAATATTTCACTTATTTATACGTAGAAGATACATACAAATGCATTAATTTGCTAATGATGTCTCACTTAACGACGCGATCACATATTTAAGCAGTGAAATAATTTACATGAGTACTGTTTATGGATCATTGACTTATTGCCTAATGCTATCCAATAAGAAAATCATTGATTTTGCGCAAGTTATTGCTATCCAACTCATTAACTGCGTGTGCAATTTTAAAATTCCATGCTAAAGAGATACCTATTAAATGAAGTCAGCTGATTAGTCTTTTTACTGTTCTGAACATTTGCGCTGTTACCATGAATTTAATTATTTTCTCAATTAGCAAGGCTTTTGCTTAAGCCGATTGCGCCAAATTGAATGCTGTATTAGCCGGAGTGCTGATCAGTTGTACGCATGCGCCGTAACAATTCATTTAGTTGTGAGCCCGCAGTTTAATTATGTGTCTGCGTTTTGCATAATAAAACAACAATATACCCCGTAAACGCAAACAAGGTGATGTTTTCAAGCAAGTGAGAAAAACAAGTAACAAGTATTAAGGCAAATTGTGTAACAAATATGATATTTCGTTGTTTTTCGATTTGCTTATAAATTAGATTATTTATAAATAAATAAATAAATAAATAAATAAATAAATGAATGAATGAATGAATAAATAAATGATTGAATGAATGAATGAATGAATGAATGAATGAATGAATGAATGAATGAATGAATGAATGAATGAATGAATAAATAAATAAATCAATAAATGAGTAAATAAATAAATAAATAAATAAATAAATAAATAAATAAATAAATAAATAAATAAATAAATAAATAAATAAATAAATAAATAAATAAAGATTAATACGTCAGAATGAGCTTACTTCGAGATTATGCAGTAAATAAATAAAAAATTACCAGTATAAAATTTAGGCTAACATCTGTAGCTTGTATGTTATAACTTGCTGTAGGCTTTAATGAGCGTAAATTGCTGTAATTAATAAATAAATAAATTTTGGGAATGAAACATAGTGTTCCTGTTGTTGGTGGCGGTACCTAGCGGGAAGGAATAATAACTGATTGTGTCAAATTCTGCCTGTTTATTCCCACATTTAAGTATAGAAGATATGCAAGTATAGCACATACATACATATATATATATATATATATATATATATAGAAGAAATATGAAAGGATGTCAACTTCTTTGTATTCATATATTGTAACACGGGGTCTTTGATGCGAATTTGACAGACAGAGAGAAGAGTTTCCTTTTCTTAGGTTTTTGGCGCCATCTATGGATGAAAAGTAAACCAAAGCACTACGTCGCGTAAATAGAAGCATCAATGTTTAAAAGGTATCGCGACGAAACGTATTATAGGATAAACTTTGTACTGTGTGATACATTCATATCGCAATTTGTAATTCATTAATTGTTTTTAAATGTATTAACGCGAATTCAATATAAAACATGGGCCTACATAGGGTTATTCAGGACTTTTTTAATATCTATCTTCAGGCTTAATTGCTAGCAAAATGGACGCTTAAAAACTTTCTGCTAAATTTCACTGTTGATTATTGTGTACTAGGGTCTAGTGCTAGGTGAATTTATTATTTGTGAGCTCAATTATAGTAGCTTAGTAAATTAGTTTCTCTTGATTATGGATAGATGGCTCTGACCGTTTGCATGCTGACTAGTATAATAATGGGAACTCGGGCTGCCTTGCCATCATGGTTTGACAGCTCTCCTGGCCAGAGCGCTTGCCTGAAACCAAGTGGCAGCTTAGTAAATTAGTTTCTCTTGACTATGGATAGATGGCTCTGACTATTTGCATGCTGACTAGTATCATAATGGGAACCCGGTCTGCCTTGCCATGGGTTGAGAGCTCTCCTGGCTAGAGCGCTTGCCTGAAACCAAGTCGCAGCTTAGTAAATAAGTTTCTCTTGACTATGGATAGATGGCTCTGACTATTTGCATGCTGACTAGTATGAGAATTAGGACCTGCTTGTCCATAAGTTGATAGCAATGGGTAGAACGTGCTGCGTAAAACCACAACCACTAGGTTTTAATCTCGATTGATCGAATACCGATTAATTCACAATTTTTTAGAGTCTTCTTCCTTCTAAATTTGACTGTTGATTACGTAAATAGAGCATAATTTTTTAAAAATGTTTTATTATTGGCATTATGCCAGTCTCGCACGCCGTACTGTATCGTATTTTAATCACAGTTTAATAGCTTGTTTATACTATTGTATGTTAATTTTATGCACTCCATAACAATGAGTTTCTAACACATAGACCTGTACATCTTCTCGCGTATGACTTTACCTGTCAGTAAGCTCCAGGCAACTGTGATGTCCTTGGAATGTCAACTAGGAGTAAAATCTTAACCCTCCGGCTTAACGCAAAGCAGTTTTATGTCTCTGGACTGGTTACTACAGTGCATAGAATTTGGTGTTACTGCGTCAGTACTGCACAGGCGCTGTGTTAGGGGCTGGGTCTTCGAGTGTCTTGAACTTTCCTCTACAGCTTCCAATAATCTAGCAGGTAAGATCTTAATATTTGTAGAAGGTATTTTAATAAAAAAATTATGAAAATGTAAAACCAATAGGGTTGCAATCTGAGCTGTCTATAAATATCATATATTCTAGTACTGGATCAGGTAGAATTTACCTGCTAATGAGTAAAAGGCAATTCTTATTTTTTAATTTTCAATATTGCAGATTAACAAATTTCACTTAGATTTTTTTGGGCTATGATTTTTTTTGTGTCTTGCCTATTTTCCCTCTTCCCTTGCACAGCCTCTTGATCTTTTCTCTTTCTTTCTCTTGCTTGCCCAGTTAAAGGAATTCATGGCGTATAAAGCTATATAACTACAATAGTTAATAACTCAGTTTGAAGAGTTTGAGAAACAACTCAGTTTGAAGAGTTTGAGAAACAACTTAGTTTGAAGAATTTGAGAAACAACTTAGATTGAAGAGTTTGAGAAACAACTTTGTTTGAAGAGTTTGAGAAACAACTTAGTTTGATGAGTTTGAGAAACAACTTAGTTTGAAGAGTTTGAGAAACAACTCAGTTTGAAGAGTTTGGGAAACAACTTTGTTTGAAGAGTTTGAGAAACAACTCAGTTTGAAGAGTTTGAGAAACAACTTTGTTTGAAGAGTGTGAGAAACAACTCAGTTTGAAGAGTTTGAGAAACAACTCAGTTTGAAGAGTTTGAGAAACAACTTTGTTTGAAGAGTTTGAGAAACAACTTAGTTTGAAGAGTTTGAGAAACAACTTAGTTTGAAGAGTTTGAGAAACAACTCAGTTTGAAGAGTTTGAGAAACAATTTAGTTTGAAGAGTTTGAGAAACAACACAGTTTGAAGAGTTTGAGAAACAATTTAGTTTGAAGAGTTTGAGAAACAACACAGTTTGAAGAGTTTGAGAAACAATTTAGTTTGAAGAGTTTGAGAAACAACTCAGTTTGAAGAGTTTGAGAAACAACTCAGTTTGAAGAATTTGAAAAACAACTCAGTTTGAAGAGTTGGAGAATATTTTAGTTTGATGAGTTTGAGAAAATACTCAAATTGAAGAGTTAGAGAAATACCCAGTTTGAGGAGTTTGAGAAACAACTCAGTTTGAAGAGTTTGAGAAACAACTTAGTTTGAAGAGTTTGAGAAACAACTCAGTTTGAAGAGTTTGGGAAACAACTCCGTTTGAAGAGTTTGCAAAACAACTCAGTTTGAAGAGTTGGAGAATATTTTAGTTTGATGAGTTTGAGAAAATACTCAAATTGAAGAGTTAGAGAAATACCCAGTTTGAGGAGTTTGGAAACAATTCAGTTTGAAGAGTGTTGGAAACAACTCAATTTGAAACGTTTGAGAAACAGCTCAGTTTGAAACGTTTGAGAAACAGCTCAGTTTGAAGAGTTTGAGAAACAATTTAGTTTAAAACGTTTGAGAAACAGCTCAGTTTGAAGAGTTTAAGAAACAACTCAGTTTAAAACGTTTGAGAAACAGCTCAGTTTGAAGAGTTTGAGAAACAATTTAGTTTAAAACGTTTGAGAAACAGCTCAGTTTGAAGAGTTTAAGAAACAACTCAGTTTGAAACGTTTGAGAAACATCGCAGTTTAATGAGTATGAGAACTTAACTCAGTTTACACAGTCATTACGGCGTTCACTGTCTCATTGAAAACATCGAATCGGAACAGCTCGCTGCTAGTTAACGTAAAGTCGGAGTGCAATGTTCTCTTGATGTGCCTCTGATATCAAAAACAAGTATATAAAAGTGTTGACTTTACAATAAATTTTTCTCAAGGACAGTAGTCGCAGGTAACGTGAATGGAAAAGACAAACTTATAGTGTACCTACGCGCAAAAACTACGAAATCGACTCGGGGAAAGATTTGTTGCTGCTTGCATTTCTGCTCAGATAGCTGTTAATTATAGAAAACCTGCTCTGGCGAAATTCCATAGACGAGTTGCTCATCATTTTTAAGCATCGTAAAAGAAGCGCCCCCTAAGGTTAAGTATCACGATCATGTTTAGTTAAAGGCTGTCTAATTCTTAAAGCTTTATGGTGGCCATTGTGTCGATACAGAATTTTGAGGAGCAGAAGAGAAAGGAACAAAGATTTAAACTCATGATATCATTATTGCCCTGGTGATGATGAAAATGATAATTATAATGTTACATATATTAGCAAAAACGTTACATTATGGTTAAAGCACAAGAAAACCCTTCATAAACGTAAAGCTTGAAAAATTCGTTTTGAAATTTTATATCGCTTACATACTGCATTTTTACATGCAGGACTTCAATTGGCAGTCACGCTGTATAAAACATGTAAATTTAAACACCCCCGATGACTGCTAGACGCAGCCATTTTCACGACAGGTCATTTGAAACAAGTTTAGATAACATTTTTTAAAGTTTGAAAAAATAATCACAGCATTCGTAGCGAACAAGTCACTAACTAAATAAAATTTAAAATTACTGTATCTTGTCAATAAGATTAAAAATACGTTTTTTCGTTAGTGAGTGGTGCACCCTGGAGGGTGAGTCAGCGATATTTTACCAATTGGTGAAAACATTTTAAATAATTAATAATTTTCTTTTCTAGTTACATAAGTCTTTCTAGCAGGTAAGCGAAAATCTAAGTAATATAGATTTGCAAGGAAAGTCTTTTGAGACATAATTTAACATTGCTTTTTCTTCCCTTGATTTACGTTGTGGTACATGACGTCATGTAATGGCGACTTCGGAACAGTATTGCAGGAGATTTAAAATGAAAACAAACTAAAATTCCTTTCAGTGCGAGTAAGATATGCGCATAAAATTGCTATAAATTATTATAATTTTTCAAAGCGATTTTTCTGAAACCTACTTCAGGTACCCTTTTCTTGTCCTTTAATATGAGGTTCAAATTGTAAATGAAGTAGTTATAAATATCATTTTACACTATATAAATATGACTTTAATTTGGCATAGCTTAAGTGCACATAGGTGAGAAAATAGGCATACGTAACAGCTATAATGAATATATATGTTCATAGTAACAGCTTCTTACGGGTTGGTTATGAAGAATCACCGAAATAAATCATCTTAACAGGGCTTTGAGTCGCTACAGCCTATAGCCACTAATTGTATACATACATTTCTCTTTTTTACGCACAGGAAAGTAAATCTTTCGGTTCAGTTCGATAAATTACGTTTCCGACAAATTTAAATAGTTTTAGGTTTCCAGACTCATGACAAGCTTGTTTGAGCTGAAGAAATTTCTCTAGGCTGCTTGAAATTTGATAATTACACAGGTAAAAATTTCAATAAAACTATGAAGAAACTATTTTCCTGCACATTAACAGGCAGTAACGTTTATTGGTATATTTACAAAAGTCTAGAAACGTTTTTTTTCAAAACTAAAATTTTGTAATGTAAATCGAGCATCACGTGCTTCACACGGTTAGGCTGACGTAACTAAAATTACTTCATGATGACGTCACGTTTTGCAAGAATATCATTGTAAACAGTTTAATCTTGCGAGTGCGCGACGTTATCGTAATGTTATAGTGATCTAATGTTCAGGAATGATCCAGGAATTTTTCCCAAGGAGAATTTCATTGACCACTTTGCTTTGTTTCGTTTTACCAGCAGTGTTTTGCTTAGTTTTTTGAGGAGCCATTAACTGTAACCACTCCGTACCAAGACTTCCTGGACCTTTACCTTAACTGTCTGCTTAACTGTTTGTTTATATAAACAGTCTGTTGGTGATGAAATTTTACAACTCTCGTCGTGTTTTCTATATGCTGTTTTGTTTTTATTTATGATTATGTGAATTTACATCAGAATTGGTTATTATGTTTATTATAATTGTACTCGCTGTTTTTCATTGTGTATAATGTGTGTAAATTTTTGTTACTAAGTATTAAAATGTGTTCGTTATCTTTTATTATGTATGTATGTATGTAGTGTTGGATTATAATTTGTAACTATGTCTATTGTATGTGATCGTTGTTGTTCAATCTGTCTCATGCGTTGGATTCTAAATTATATATGTGTGTGTGTGTGTGTGTGTGTGTGTGTGTGTGTGTGTGTTTGTGTGTGTGTGTGTGTGTGTGTGTGTGTATGTTTAATACTTTGTAAATGCTTTTAGAAATTTTAGACATATCCCTACAAATAGAGGGAATGTATTCTGTACATAGTTTTTAAAAATAAAGAATTATAATAATAAAATTTACCTTAAGGTGTCATACCTAACATCTGCTCTCCAGCCCAAATTTCTTAGTGTTATTCCATTTAATTTATTGAGTGATAACAGATTTTAGTGATACTTTTTAAGAGAAATCACAATGGGAAAGGCTATGACAAAGCAGCAAAAGCTTACTAGCGAAGAGCTTGACTTTTTGAAGAAAAACACAAATTTTAGTGAAGACCAAATACGAGAATGGCACAGAGGTTTCGTCGTAAGTTATTTTACTCATTTTAAACTGGAATTTCATGCAGTCCTCGTAATCTTTAATTCAGTATTTTGTAGATCAAATTTTTTTACAAGGCTTGTATAACACGTGTAAAATTTAGAGAAGTGGTTTGATTTTATTCGTCGTTACTTTCCATTACTGCACAGTAGGTTAGATTGCACTGACGCATTTGCCTTAAGCAGTGTAAGTTTTTATTAACTAACACTGATTGATCATCTCTGAAAAGTTTTTATCAGTGATTATCAATGTATTTTAATGGCAAATAAAGATTATTTTACGAAATTTCTAGGCATTTCATATAACACCTATCCATTTTGGAAAAAGTGTTAAATAATATTTTTGATTCAGTTCTTTCACAATTTACCAATTTTCTGTATAATAGCTAGGATCTATATATAATACGAAAAGTATCTTTGGCAAAGTGCAAAATATGCATAATTTGTCTTAATTTGAACTTTTCCTAGCCATTTTATACATTACCTAGGCATCGTGTGGAATGCATAAGATGTCTTGATCAATGTACTAAACTAAGCAAACAGTTCCAGCAAATAATTGTTTTACTGGGTGCAACATCACCATCTCAGACGTGCTGCTCAGTCAGGTGGATCACTCAGCGTATGTAGGAAATAATTGACGATGATGATGATGATTGATGATGATGATGATGACGATGACGATGATGATGATTATAAATCTTTTATTGAAAATAAATAAAATAATTACAGATACGCTTCTATTTGCAGGCCCCGGGGAAGTATCCCCACTCGCCCCCCTGAAATAGGCCCTGAATGTAAATCAATGTTTACAGTCGTGTAAATCGGGCATAGGATTCCACAAAGCTTTATTTGCTTAGTTTGCACCTGGTCCGGTTTGACGATAGAGGTCGAAGCGGTCGAACACCAAATTCCGGCCAATTTAAATGTCTCCTGTTGTGGTGTAGCCATTGTCGTGTTACCTTGACAAGTTTTTTTTAATTATTTTTAGCAAGATTGTCCGAACGGTACCCTGTCGAGGAAGAAGTTTATAGAAGTGTACGCTCAATTCTTTCCGTCGGGCAACGCAGATTCGTTCTGTGACCAAGTATTTCGCACGTTCGATCAGGACAACTCAGGAACGATAGATTTCACCGAATTCTTGTTGGCCATCAACGTGACATCTAGCGGCACACCTGAGCAAAAACTAAAGCTGGCTTTCAAAATGTACGACATGGATAACAGCGGTACAATAGAGCTAAATGAGATGATCAGAATTATACAGGTAAAAATGCAGAGTCAGAGAGGTATTAATGGCATGCTTAATGGTCCTAATAATAATAACAATAATAATAATAATTTTTATTTTAAAGTCGGCTTTTGGGTCAACAATTAACATTAGCTCAAAGAGCTATTATCGCCGACTGTAAATAACAACCTACAACTGCATAACAGAGACTATTATTACCCCACTTTTACCCTAAATACCACGCGTCAGGCAGGTCAACAGCAGGTACCAGTTTTAAAGTCTTTGGTATGGCCCGGCCGCTGGTTCGAACTCACGACCTTCCAGACGGAAAGCAGACGCATTACAACTAGCTGGATATTTTATGCTTATGCAAGTTACCCTTTACTACTGCTCGCACTTCTAACTTTTGGTGAAGAGAGGTTCTTATATTTTATTAGTCACAATTGTAACTCATTATAAGATATAAGGCTCATATAGTACTCATATATAGTACTCATAAATATATATATATATATATATATATATATATATATATATATATATATATATAAGTACTCATATATAGTACTCATTGATAAGTACTCATAAATATATATATAAGTACTCATACATAGTACTCATATAAGTACTCACATATAGTACTCATTTATAAGTACTCATAAATATATATATATATATAAGTACTCATATAAGTACTCACATATAGTACTCATTTATAAGTACTCATAAATATATATATATATATATATATATATATATATATATATATATATATATATATATATATATATATATAAGTACTCATATATAGTACTCATTTATAAGTACTCATAAATATACATATAAGTACTCATATAAGTACTCACATATAGTACTCATTTATAAGTATGCATAAATATATATATATAAGTACTCATATATAGTACTCATTTATAAGTACTCATAAATATACATATAAGTACTCATATAAGTACTCACATATAGTACTCATTTATAAGTACGCATAAATATATATATAAGTGCTCATATATAGTACTCATTTTTAAGATAGTCACTGTACGGCTAACTGCTAGCTTTTTCACAAAAAGAAAAATTACCAGGTAGTTGCTCTGTAAGGTATCTATTCTGTAAAGATTGATGCTTAAAAACAGGTACTAAAGTCTACTTATTGACTTCCTGGGCTCCTCTGACAAAAACAGCAACGCCTCTATGGTTTGCGTCAAACATAATAATAATAATAATAATAATAATAATAATAATAATAATAATAATAATAATAATAATAATAATAATAATAATAATAATAATAAGGATAATAATAATAATAATAATAATAATAATAATAATAACAATAATAATAATAATAATAATAATAATAATAATAATAATAATAATAATAATAATAATAATAATAATAATAATAATAATAATAATTTATTTTTTGCCTTCAAAATAACAATCATAGATAGTATATAACAATGATTTACAAAGATTAAAGAAGGGCGGGTTGGTGAAAGACCAAAAGGTCATCTAGTCTGTCATCTCTAAATAGTGAGTCTACTAATTTCAGCATGGCGAGCAAATATTGTTAGAACAAAATAAAGATTTGAATAGGAAAATAAATCAAAATTAAATTAATAGCAAACAATTATGATAAATAAAATTATGCAAATTTACGCAAAACAGAGTGAAAACAAAATTAGTAAAGTAGAGTTCTATGGTAAAAACTAACTAATTAAAAGCAAAATAGCTAACAAACTAATTTGACTACGCAATATTCCTAGGCGGTCACCCATCCAAGTACTAACCAGGCTCTACGTTGCTCAACTTCGGTTCGGTGATCAGACGAGAACCGGTGTTTTCAACGTGATATGTCCATAGTTTAAGTGGAGTAAAGGGGAATTTCAAAGTGAAAAGCTATCCTATTGGGAAACAGTGACGAAAAAAAATGACGACTATGGTGACGATGACGACAATGAGTTTGTTATTGGTGTAATTTAAGTGATCCTAATAATGAATCTGACGAATTCATCTAATGAATCTAATGAATTGTTTGACAGGCAATCTATGACATGTTGGGTGCTGATGTTTGCAAACTACAGGAGAATGCGGAGACGCGTGCTCGCCGGATCTTTGCCCGGATGGATAGAGATGGAGACGGTCAAGTGGAGGAGAAGGAATTTATGCAGGGCTGTATGGACGATGAGGATCTTTATAAAATACTTACAGCATCCGGTTAATTAATGTCTTGTATTGCTGATGTCTTGTTTGTATTGCTGATGTCATGTTTAGATAAATTTGTTGTTAAGCTTAGTACGAACAATAGCGGGCAGATGGCGCTCGCCATAATGATCAAAGACCAAGCAGCAGTATTTTGAAAATAATTGGTTTAGAAAGCCAATGGCTTTATTACTAATACTGTTTTTTTACTTCAATATAGTTTATGTACATCGTTTAGGTGACCCAGATACTGTTCCGAAGTCGTCCACTTTTTTTTACTGAATGCTCTGTTCTATTCTCAATAGTTTTGAACTGTGTGATATCAATGTTGAATCATAGATGGCAGCACTATTTCATTCACTTTTGCAAGCATCTCGTTGGCTGTTTGAGCTCTCTTCAGCGTGACTAAAATTTCTGGTTGACTTGATCTTGTGCGCGATAATTAATTCTTTCCGTTTCTGCACTAGTGTCGCCACCCAGTGTAGAATACTTAAAGTATCAAGTGACGCAAAAACGCGCGAGCACGATTGTTTGAACGCAGGTTAAAAAAACCTAAAACACCTTCCTTGCACCCTTGTCCTTTGGCATAGCGTCACCAGTTTTTACTTCTATCAGAAATGGTTAGTAGTAGTATAGTTTATTGACTATAAATACAATTACTAATACAAAAACTGGGTAGCAGAAAATTATAAAATTTACAGTCCATCCATACTGTTTTCGTCAAGAATTTATCACAGGTGGATCATATTAGCATATAAAATAAAATAATTGTACTAACTTTATACCATTGGAAAAGTGGTTATACATTTCAGTTTGATAATAATGAATAGTAAACATTAATAAATCCACTACTAATTTTGAAAAGTTTGTAGCACTTGAGATGAATGGTTGCTCTCCATAATATTAGTCAGTGCAGAAAAGTCCACACTAG
>JAQGDQ010002032.1:0-17358 GCA_030141605.1 Tubiluchus corallicola | reverse complement strand
ACATACTATTTTTTCAAGAATGACTTACGCGAAAGAATTATTACCACACAAACACAATTTCACGTTCCTTCACTGTTACATGCATTTCGTCATTCGCTAGTTAGATGGGCACTAGCGTCTGCATTTCGGAAATGCATTGCACAAAAAACAGTACTGTACCTCTCAGTTCAGATGTGTTAGTTTATGACGACCTGCACACGTTCGACAGCTCAAGCGTGAGAACAGAAATCAATTTGAAATTTGAATTTTTATCTTAAAACTTGCCTAGTTTTAATACAACATACTGAATATCTTACAGTAGCACTGTACTTCAATTTTCACTTTTGCAAACACGTGCAACGCGCTAGTGGAATATTTTTGCTGTTGAAAATTATGTTAGTTTGTGATGTCATCACTAGTTGGGCTCGTCCCTCATTAATTAAGTTTTTAATTTATTATTTAATTATCAGAAACGATTTTGCAGCATTAATTGTGTTAAAATATATACTTTTTTTATCAAACTTGAAAATGCGGTAGTATATAAAAAATCAACCTGTCTTCCTTTAATGCTGATATACAGGATTATTTACATTCACTATTTCTATTATTACCATGAATAGTGTTTACTAAATTACAGGCGTCTTGTTGTCATTGCCTGATAATTTGGACCCTCTTAAGAATCGGATAGCCTTACTGTGTGAGACTTGGTATAAAGCTGAGCTGGAAGGCAGAGATGAACTTACATTTCAAACGTTTGTCTACTTACTACAGAGATCTTTGCAGCACAAAGTTTCGGTAAGTTGGCTTCTTTAAACAGGCAAAGTGTGCATTATAAACAGGAATTAAGAAATAGACTGGATAACTCCCTGGCGAGTTAACTGAGCGTGTGAAAGTCATGTTTGAAGTTGTTGTTCAATCACTTTGTTATGATTGAGTTTAGGCACAGAAGTATGAATAGGAATAAAAAATCTAGAATACATATTTGCACTGCACACAACAGAAAAGTGTTTATTAAAACTACAGACACATGAGTAGCAAAACTGCTGCACTGAACACTCAGGATGAGAGAGACTAGAAAGCAAAACCAGTCAGTATACAGGTATAGGACTTGACCTATGCAGACTTGCACAGGCTTCACAACAACCATTACTTTAAAATAGGGAGCGAACCAGTGTGTATGCATTCACTGGACCATACAATTATACTGAGGGTAAGTCAGCTGGTAGAATGTAATTTAAATCTTTGTTAAAAGCACTGGTAAGTATGCTTGTGAAAGTCATTTTGAAGTTGTTGTTCAATCACTTTGTTATGATTGAGTTTAGGCACAGAAGTATGAATAGGAATAAAAAATCTAGAATACATATTTGCACTGCACACAACAGAAAAGTGCTTATTAAAAGTACAGAAACATGAGTAGCATGTCTGTTGCACTGAACACTGAGCAAAAACTAGAAAGCGCGAGAAAACTCGTTGGTTTTAACACATCGTTAGTAGCTTGACATGAGTTAGAAAACTCGTTGGTTTTAACACATCGTTAGTAGCTTGACGTGAGTTAGAAAACTCGTTGATTTTAACGCGTCGTTAGTAGCTTGACGTGAGTTAGAAAACTCGTTGGTTTTAACGCGTCGTTAGTAGCTTGACGTGAGTTAGAAAACTCGTTGGTTTTAACACATCGTTAGTAGCTTGACATGAGTTAGAAAACTCGTTGGTTTTAACACATCGTTAGTAGCTTGACGTGAGTTAGAAAACTCGTTGGTTTTAACACGCCGTTAGTAGCTTGACGTGAGTTAGAAAACTCGTTGATTTTAACGCGTCGTTAGTAGCTTGACGTGAGTTAGAAAACTCGTTGGTTTTAACACATCGTTAGTAGCTTGACATGAGTTAGAAAACTCGTTGGTTTTAACACATCGTTAGTAGCTTGACGTGAGTTAGAAAACTCGTTGGTTTTAACACGCCGTTAGTAGCTTGACATGAGTTAGAAAACTCGTTGGTTTTAACGCGTCATTAGTAGCTTGACGTGAGTTAGAAAACTCGTTGGTTTTAACACGCCGTTAGTAGCTTGACGTGAGTTAGAAAACTCGTTGGTTTTAACACGCCGTTAGTAGCTTGACGTGAGTTAGAAAACTCGTTGGTTTTAACACATCGTTAGTAGCTTGACATGAGTTAGAAAACTCGTTGGTTTTAACACGCCGTTAGTAGCTTGACGTGAGTTAGAAAACTCGTTGGTTTTAACGCGTTGTTAGTAGCTTGACGTGAGTTAGAAAACTCGTTGGTTTTAGCACATCGTTAGTAGCTTGACATGAGTTAGAAAACTCGTTGGTTTTAACGCGTCGTTAGTAGCTTGACGTGAGTTAGAAAACTCGTTAGTTTTAACACGCCGTTAGTAGCTTGACATGAGTTAGAAAACTCGTTGGTTTTAACGCGTTGTTAGTAGCTTGACGTGAGTTAGAAAACTCGTTGGTTTTAACACGCCGTTAGTAGCTTGACGTGAGTTAGAAAACTCGTTGGTTTTAACACATCGTTAGTAGCTTGACATGAGTTAGAAAACTCGTTGGTTTTAACGCGTCGTTAGTAGCTTGACGTGAGTTAGAAAACTCGTTGGTTTTAACACGCCGTTAGTAGCTTGACGTGAGTTAGAAAACTCGTTGGTTTTAACGCGTTGTTAGTAGCTTGACGTGAGTTAGAAAACTCGTTGGTTTTAACACATCGTTAGTAGCTTGACATGAGTTAGAAAACTCGTTGGTTTTAACGCGTCGTTAGTAGCTTGACGTGAGTTAGAAAACTCGTTGGTTTTAACACGCCGTTAGTAGCTTGACGTGAGTTAGAAAACTCGTTGGTTTTAACACATCGTTAGTAGCTTGACATGAGTTAGAAAACTCGTTGGTTTTAACGCGTGGTTAGTAGCTTGACGTGAGTTAGAAAACTCGTTGGTTTTAACACATCGTTAGTAGCTTGACATGAGTTAGAAAACTCGTTGGTTTTAACGCGTTGTTAGTAGCTTGACGTGAGTTAGAAAACTCGTTGGTTTTAACACATCGTTAGTAGCTTGACATGAGTTAGAAAACTCGTTGGTTTTAACGCGTTGTTAGTAGCTTGACGTGAGTTAGAAAACTCGTTGGTTTTAACACGCCGTTAGTAGCTTGACGTGAGTTAGAAAACTCGTTGGTTTTAACACATCGTTAGTAGCTTGACATGAGTTAGAAAACTCGTTGGTTTTAACGCGTTGTTAGTAGCTTGACGTGAGTTAGAAAACTCGTTGGTTTTAACACATCGTTAGTAGCTTGACATGAGTTAGAAAACTCGTTGGTTTTAACGCGCCGTTAGTAGCTTGACGTGAGTTAGAAAACTCGTTGGTTTTAACACATCGTTAGTAGCTTGACGTGAGTTAGAAAACTCGTTGGTTTTAACACATCGTTAGTAGCTTGACATGAGTTAGAAAACTCGTTGGTTTTAACGCGTCGTTAGTAGCTTGACGTGAGTTAGAAAACTCGTTGGTTTTAACACATCGTTAGTAGCTTGACATGAGTTAGAAAACTCGTTGGTTTTAACGCGTCGTTAGTAGCTTGACGTGAGTTAGAAAACTCGTTGGTTTTAACACATCGTTAGTAGCTTGACGTGAGTTAGAAAACTCGTTGGTTTTAACACATCGTTAGTAGCTTGACATGAGTTAGAAAACTCGTTGGTTTTAACACATCGTTAGTAGCTTGACGTGAGTTAGAAAACTCGTTGGTTTTAACACATCGTTAGTAGCTTGACGTGAGTTAGAAAACTCGTTGGTTTTAACACGTCATTAGTAGCTTGACGTGAGTTCATCTAATTATTAAGAAAGGGAATGCAATCCTGAACTTGGATCCTCTCATGCGAGGAGTTGCACTTGAAAATCGTCTGAAACCTCGGATTCAACCTGATAGCAGACAAAGTGCAATAGCAGCCAAGCCACTGATTTTTTTAAAGGATAACTATTTGTTTAATTAGTACCAAATATAGCAAACATTGTCTGCAATTTTACTTTAGTGAAGGAAAATACGTCTAAATGGCTTAATGTTATCTTGTGTATTTTGAGCCTCTTAGTTTGAGATGAGGTGTGTAAATATATGGATGAATATGTAAAAGTTGAATAAAAAATAAGAGAAACTGCTTTTTTCTGTTTACATAGTCATAGAAATGAGATATGAAACGCAGATTTTAAATATTAAAAACGTGAGATTTTTAATGAGCCTTTTTCGGGGTGGGGGGGTGGAGGGCTTCTACTTAATCCCCACCAGGGGTGGACGACATTAAAAAAAGGTTGAAGACCACTGATCTAATGATTTCGTAAACTTTTGCATTAAAGTGATTAAATAAAATGTTTTTTGCCTTGTTAGCTAGCAGAAATCAATCGTGTCGTTGATATGAAGGAAGCTTTATCACTAATGGACATGGAGAATGAAAGCGTTCAGAGTGTGAAGCATTTACTACTGCAGTGTGTCATTCACAAAGATTACTTGCGGAAAGACAAAGTAAGATATGATTTGATTTGATTTGATTAAATTCTTCATTACAAACATAAGTTCATATCATGATTTAATTCTTTATTTCAAACATAAGTTCATATTATAATTTAATTCTTTATTTCAAACATAAGTTCATATTATGATTTAATTCTTTATTTCAAACATAAGTTCATATTATGATTTAATTCTTTATTTCAAACATAAGTTCATATTATGATTTAATTCTATATTTCAAACATAAGTTCATATTATGATTTAATTCTTTATTTCAAACATAAGTTCATATTATGATTTAATTCTTTATTTCAAACATAAGTTCATATTATGATTTAATTCTTTATTTCAAACATAAGTTCATATTATGATTTAATTCTTTATTTCAAACATAAGTTCATATTATGATTTAATTCTTTATTTCAAACATAAGTTCATATTATAATTTAATTCTTTATTTCAAACATAAGTTCATATTATGATTTAATTCTTTATTTCAAACATAAGTTCATATTATGATTTAATTCTTTATTTCAAACATAAGTTCATATTATGATTTAATTCTTTATTTCAAACGTAAGTTCATATTATGATTTAATTCTTTATTTCAAACATAAGTTCATATTATGATTTAATTCTTTATTTCAAACATAAGTTCATATTATGATTTAATTCTTTATTTCAAACATAAGTTCATATTATGATTTAATTCTTTATTTCAAACATAAGTTCATATTATGATTTAATTCTTTATTTCAAACATAAGTTCATATTATAATTTAATTCTATATTTCAAACATAAGTTCATATTATAATTTAATTCTATATTTCAAACATAAGTTCATATTATGATTTAATTCTTTATTTCAAACTAAGTTCATATTATGATTTAATTCTTTATTTCAAACATAAGTTCATATTATGATTTAATTCTTTATTTCAAACATAAGTTCATATTATGATTTAATTCTTTATTTCAAACATAAGTTCATATTATGATTTAATTCTTTATTTCAAACATAAGTTCATATTATGATTTAATTCTTTATTTCAAACATAAGTTCATATTATGATTTAATTCTTTATTTCAAACATAAGTTCATATTATAATTTAATTCTTTATTTCAAACATAAGTTCATATTATGATTTAATTCTTTATTTCAAACATAAGTTCATATTATAATTTAATTCTTTATCTCAAACATAAGTTCATATTATGATTTAATTCTTTATTTCAAACTAAGTTCATATTATGATTTAATTCTTTATTTCAAACATAAGTTCATATTATGATTTAATTCTTTATTTCAAACATAAGTTCATATTATGATTTAATTCTTTATTTCAAACATAAGTTCATATTATGATTTAATTCTTTATTTCAAACATAAGTTCATATTATAATTTAATTCTATATTTCAAACATAAGTTCATATTATAATTTACGTATATACAACATGCAACGTCATAAAAACAAAAAACCAATACAAACAAATAACACACACACACTTAAATAAACAGCAAGTAAGTATATTTATTTTATCACCTTTTTTACAAGAAAAACACAGAGCATGAAACGATAATATGATACAAAGTGACAAGATTATAAAATTATCTGAGTTAATGATGTTCAAGTGATTGGTGAAAGGATGGCAAAAAACTAAAAGTTACCAAAGTCAACCACCCTGTAAGTAATGTTGCTATTAGTAATATGCGCAATTATCTTGACGAAGATTTCAGAATAAGGTGTGTAAAACTATTGAGATTAAGTTTACATTTGAACATAAATATCATGGACATAAAGGCATAATAAATACATATAATGTTGACAATGTTCATAACATGAAAATGACAATAATAGTCTCCACCATTGCTGTCTTATGTGCGATGTAAATTTAGCATCGCTTACTAAAATTTTCTGGCACATTAAATTATCACCAGTATCAAATCTTTTCATTAAACTTAAGAGATTTTCTACATAATACATCAAAATACATCACACCAATTTCAACACTCAACATGAGAAAATTTGTGGCTTGAATTGTCTGTCAGATGCAGTAATAATAATAATAATAATAATAATAATCTTTTTATTTATCTTGTAACACACGCAAAGTTATAATACAATTAATTTGGAAACAAAAATGTGAAGAAAGGGCAGTGAAAGATCAATTGGTCATCCAGTCAGCTGCCCTTTGGTTAGTGATGAACATTTTTACTAGGCGCTATGCTACAGTGTATTAGTGTTAGTACTGCTTATAATAAAAATTTACTTGTTACGAATGACATTAAATTGATATGCTTATAACGTGTTAATACAATTCACACACAGTAATAATAGGTGCATAATAAAAAAAATCAAACTGAAAATAACTGAAATAAAACTGAACTGAAATAAAAATCTGACAATTGAAACGTAATAACAATGGCAACTGAAATATACTTTATAACACAAGCATAATTCTTAGACATGAGCAAGCGAATTTATAATGGAGTCATAATATATCATAATAATGTAAAAAATTACAGAGCGATTTTTGATGATCTGAGGTAAAATAAATAGGCAGATAGTTAGAGCACAAAAAATTACCTGTATGACTGCATGAGGAGATTGACAATTGGAGTGCAGACTTAGAAAATGATCTACAGAAGTTAGACAATAAACAATTAAATATTGAAGTTAAGTGAAAGGCAAATGTTAATGTACCTGATGCTCATTGGCAAAGTTAAATTTTTTTGTCCTTGTACTTCATAATGTTACTGCCTAAAATTGTACAGCTCCAACTGTTTTTTGCTGTTTGTGAATGAACGATAATATGGATGGTTTGAAGAAACCAAAAAACTTGAAATTTAGTTTTAATATTTTATTCTGAAATGCCTACATAAACAGTGAAGTAGTGCCATGTTGAAAAGCAGAAAACCAAGTGACCAAAACTACAGGTGAAATCATTTAGGTGTGAAAACAGGTTTAGAGATTATGCATTCATAAAGACTGTAGAAGCCAATGAAAATTTAAACAGTAAAGAGAAAGATTTAACAATTTTAACAAGAACACCTGAAGGTGGCAGCACTATGCAAAACTCAAAAAAGTATGATGACAATACAACATAAATTTAAATTTAGAGTAATTAAAATGATTTTCTTCTGTCCATCGGATTTCCTAATTTTTTTGCAGAGTCGACGTTTTCTTTCACATTTGTTCGGGCTGCATGTTGACTTCATCGAGCTCCTGCATAAGACCATTAAGAATCACATTCCATCGAGCAGATCGTAAGTTATTTTTAAACATTATTGCAAGAGAAAAGTAACTCTGCCACTTTGGATGCAAATATGATATTTTTGTAACTTTCATACAAGTTAACTAAGGCTCTTCTTGCAACTACTGCTGATAGTATTTTTTTTAAATAGTGACGTTTCTTTTGCAAGTAATTAACTGGTTTTAGCATTAAAGGATTTGACTGTAAAAATTTGGTTGTTTTTTATTCTGGTCGTTTCTTCTCCTTTTTTCCTTCTTCCTATCCATAATCTTACTATTTTTTCCATTCCATCATTTCTTCTAACCCTAACCATTCTTTCATTCACTCATTTCTGCCACCTTTCAAGCCAAGCTTTCAAGGTGTCATTGTTGTTGTTGGCATCCTTCTGTCTCGGAAGACAATGGAGTGTGCGCCAAGAGAGTCAGTTATTGATCACATTGATGGAGCTGCAGCGTCGACTGTGGCTGAGCAATCCGATACTTGAACCACTGGAATGGCCTCTCCAGGGTGCACGCCTGGGCAAGGTGTATGGAGATCCTGAGTTGCCCACACAACAGGAACCCCCTCTCTTGCTCCCTGGTGTAGTCCAAAGGAAAGCGGAGCGATACGTTTGGCACCAGGTTGGCTGCAGGAGCTGCCGGAATCAGTGAGCATGCTGCACTGGTCCGCCTTAGGGGCTCCACTCCTGATTTGGAAGGTTTACTCCTCTACACATGGCCGTTGGGTCACTTGACCTCTTCCGCCCTCTAGCCATTGGCTGCTTGTGCAGCTCCTCTGCCTAGTGTCGAGATACAGTGTGGGCATCCCGCAAGCCTACAGCACCTGGTATTCCTAGGTGGTCACCCGTCCAAGTACTAACCAGGCTCTACGTTGCTTAACTTCGGTGATCAGACGAGAACCGGTGTTTTCAAAGTGATATGGCCGTAGTCAAGGTGTCATACAGCAACTCTTTTATTTGGTTAATTTGACTTCATCAACGTTTTTTTCTTACCTATACTGTTTTTTTCAATAATATGGTATGTTGATGTATTGTATATGTATTGCTGGAGTGAAATAAATTGATTGATTGATTGATTGATTGATTGATTGATTTGATTTATTCTTAGGACAACTCTTGGTTATTTTGGAGAGATTTACTTTAGAGCTTGGGTGAACACAACTGGTCATTTGCGTGAGGTAATTAATAATCTTCATTAAAACAGCTGAAACTTGATTGCAGTAGACGGATCAAAAAGTCGGGCAACTTTACATCTGTGCAGTTGAATTACCAAATTTCTGAGTTGGATTTTTTGTACGTGTGTCTTTTGAGGAGTTGTTCTACCGTGTGTTTTTATACCTTTTTAGAAAATAGAGACGTATTGCATTCAAGATCTTATGTATCGGGCGATTATGGCCACTCGCGTTGGAGGGCGGACATTCGCTTCTTCAATCCAGAAGGTTTTGCGATATTTTCATGATCATAAGAAATTTCGAGGAATCGACAGCTTGTTGCTTAGACTGTATGAACCCATATTGTGGAGAAATCTAAAAGTAAGTATCTATTCTGCCACTTAGACCTTGTATAATGTATAAAGTATAAAATAATGTATAACTACTAAAATAAGTATAGCGCCCCTACTTTGCGGAAATTCACTTATGACGGGTGGGCCTGGAATGGAATACCCACGATAAGTGAGGGAACACTGTACCTTGATTGAACTAGAAAGCTCAAACCGGCTAAGACTGGTTGAACTCAGGGAATGTAACAGAAACCAGTCAGGTGAGAAAATGATTACATTTAGACACTGTAGCCATGTGCTCTACTGTTACTGAAATAAGTTTATAAAGATCATAAAATAAATTTGAAAATCAGTTCACAATAAGCCGAAACTATTCTGGGCATTGTTGAGTAAGGATTTACTTTAGACACCTAACATGTCTTACGAAAGTGCTTTGTGCGCTACATTATTGTTGTGGTGGAGGATATTTATTGACGTATTTACAGGTAGCCAATGGTCAAGTTCGTGCAAATGCAGTTCTGTTGCTGTTTGATGCTTTCCCGCTGCAAGATGAAGAGGGAACGAAAGATACGAATGATGCGTTATTGCAGAAGCAATTCGATATCATCATTGTACGTATATATAGTTAAACCTATTTATACCGCCCACTTTCGGGGATGAGAATTTTCCGCAGATACGCAGAATTCCGAGTTTTTGGAAGACCAGTAGTGCCATTTTTGTAAATCGCGTAAATTCGTTGAGAAAATTCTTCAGGGTCGAACCTGTTTTCGTCGAAATCGTAACCGAAACTTTTAGTAGAATTTTTTCAAGGTATTTATCCAACTTACCTTTTATCTCCTAGATGTTAAAAATCGCTGAAAAATTTTGGCTAAAATAGTTCAAATGAAGCGTGTTAATATCGTTTATTTCATAATCTGTAGGATTTGTAGCATGCCTTTTATGGCAATGTGGCATATCTTCATTGCTGACAAATTTGAAGCTTTGACGCCTCCAGACACAAACAACCGAAATACCACAGCACTAATTTGAATAAAACCAAGTTTAATTTTATAATTTATGAAATATAGGCAACAAAATATATACAAAATAAAATTTGTTAATTTTTTGAAGCTTCACGATCATATGTATCATGTATCCTTGATAGTTGGGTATTTTAAATTATGCATGAAACAAGATAATTGATATTTTAAGTCCACTTAGGCTCTCTCTGGTCACAAAATGCAAATTGTTGCTGCCCTCAACCCCCCGGCCTGTTTCAGGGGTTTTTGCAATTTGTCATTTTCCTCCCTGCACTTTGGGACCGGAAAAAAGTTGGCCTTCTAGCGAGTTCGGTCTTATAACAAGATGTGTTAAATTTCACCATAGACTGAACAATCAAAGAATTTGTCAAAAAAGGTAGTCAACCTCCAATATGAAAAATTACCATGAAAATTTTTATCAGACTATTTCGGACGTAATTATTCAGTTTTAAACAATCACAAGCTGGATTTGACTATACTGTGTTGCCAGTTGGATGTCGTTCAGTTAATCTGTTTTAACCAAACATAATATGGATTTGACCACACTGTGTTGCCAGGTGGATGTCCCTTAGTTAATCAGTTTTAACCAATCACAAGATGGATTTGACCACACTGTGTTGCCAGGTGGATGTCCCTTAGTTAATCAGTTTTAACCAATCACAAGATGGATTTGACCACACTGTGTTGCCAGTTGGATGTCCCACAGTTAGTCGTATTTTTAAATTCTAGCACGAGTGAAATACTGAAGCAGTAACCAGGCTGTCGATTTTCTTTGGCAACACTTGAAGAGCTTGACAGGAGACCTTTAGTGGCTATTCTGTCAATAAAGTTTGGTAGATTTATGCTAATGTATTCAGTTTGTTTGACTGTTGGATATCCATCTGGTGGCAACACTAGTTTCATTCGTCAAGGCATGTATAAAGTTCAGTGTTGTACGAGGATTTAAAAGAACCTAAGCTTTCAGCAGTGAATTTTTAATTTTCTAACATTAGCTTTAATAAATTTAACCTGTTTACCTAAACTTTAAATATTCCTGCAGTTTCATTTCACTGATATTCTATTTCAGGGATTGTTTCAAGATCCAAACCCCGCCGCTCGGGCTACAACTGCCCTAGGAGTCTGCCGACTGTGCAAACGTTACTGGGAGTGGATGCCTGCTCAAGTTGCGACAGATCTACTCGATAAGCTGATTAGAGGATTGGCTTTTGATGTTAGTTCAGCGTCCGTTCGCATGGCTGTATATCAGGTACTTTGCTATTGTAAATTTGTAAGTGTGGTTTGTAATTTATTATACAAAATGCACCTGCTGCATAGATATTGCCTTTGAAGAATTTGCATTAGGTGTTAGTAGCCTCTATTTATCAACCGAGCCTAAACCAATTTTTTTATGCTTTGGTACTGTCGCTTATTGTACCGAGTACACGATTGTAGTATTATGTGACCCATTTAATTGTCAGTCTACTACACTTGAGTACTGAATTAGTCTATGCTGCCATCTACAGTCGTTGTTTTACTCTAATTGTACAAAGTTTGTCAGAGATTGATTTTTGTTTCTAAATATTACTTCCTTTTGCTTTTATAGATAGTCATTAATCAGAGTAATTAGATTGTTAATTTCATGCTTTAATTCTGGATCTAACTCTCTTATTCAAGTTTAAGTAGAGAAAAATTATAACATTATAACACAGCTTTCTGTAAACCAATAATCTTTATTCTGCTATCAAGAAGTCAAGTAGACTTTGATTTTGGTTTGACTAGTAGTCTGTAGAGTATAGGTGACCTTTCCATTTATGGTCTGTATGCATGAATGTGATGTACCTTCCAATAGGAACTTGTATGTCTGGTCATGTGATTACAGCTTTATTCTCTCAGGCATGCAAGTTTCAGTTGATCTAGAGACAGCATTGAGAAAGGATGCAAAATTTCTACTGTAAAATATTATATTGCTTACTTTATGACTGTTTGTTCAATTTTATGGTCTGTGAACATTGTATACGTCTACAATAAAATGATTTCAAATTTCTACAGGTACCGTCTAGCTGAAGTTTAATAGAATGATTGGCTTTGCTGCCTTCCGAATGCTAAATCGTATATATTAATTTCGCTTACGATTTAGCATTCGGAAGGCAGCAAAGCCAATCATTCTATTAAAATTCAGCTAGACGGTACCTGTAGAAATTTGAAATCATTTTATTGTATAGTTATATAGTTATAGTTTTATATGTTATAGTTATATATATATGTAAGGTTCGAGGCTACAGCTTCGACGACGGCGATCTATACACCAAACGAAAGGTCTCGATCTAGTGTCGTGCCATTGGGGGTTTATTTTTCGAATCGGGCCCACCGGTTGCAAAACGTCTACCTCTTATTTCTGGAGAACGGGAACGGGCCATGGGTGGTGCCGGCTATGGATAGATAGCCCGTTCAGCGTTGGGTGTAGTAGCATATTTAGCATTTGCGAGAGGGCCGCGGCGTCCCGTAACGGCCGTTTTCCCGGACCCACCTCGCAATTTTTTCGAAATTTTTGTCAAACAGCATGCGGATCAATGCATGTAGTATCAAGCTAAATTGGACAACTGGAGGCAAAACTGAACCGAATTTTGTAGTTCCAATTAAAAAGAATTACAAACACCGGAACTGAAGCGAATTGTGTTATAACTCCAATTGAAAATAATTAAAAACTCTATAATTGCACATTGGTACAACTTATGTGTCACCAGTGCAGCATCGCATTCATCATTATCGACACACAGAAAGAGAAAACAAAATGTCGGCTGCCCATGTCGGGTTTGCTGTCTCTATCAGCTTTTTGTAAGCGGATAAATTCTTATAAGTGAAATATTTGGTTTGTTTATTACAATTTTCACATAATGAGACAGTTGTCAAAATAACTTCTGTATACCGATGGTTTAGTGATTACAACCGAAGTTTACCGGACTGGTTTTTTATAGTCATATTCCGGGGGGGGGGCTCTGCTTTCTGAATATTCGATGCATCCTCTACCTTTAATTATGACTTCAATGGCATTACTGAAAAGTGATGAAATATTGGAAGTTGTCATGAAACTCTTGAGTTCTTGCAGATAACAATTTCAGTGCATTTTTTGCGCTCCGACGGCAATCTAACAGTTTTATTTGATGTACATTTCAGGGCTTGACACTGTTGCTCGACAACTATAAGTCTCATCCTAGTCTAGCGGCAGCAATGCCGGCAATGTGTAATGGAATTCATGATGTGTCTGAAAAAGCTCGTCTGTCATTCGTCAACCTGCTGCTTAAGTTGAAGTCTCAGAAAACTATTCGAGTGCGTGAGTTTGTGAAATTTTGTTGAACGTGTTTCTAAATTTGTGTTTTTATTAATGAAATAGCAAATGGAGTTCAATGAGCTAGGAGTGGACTTTTGCAATTGTGTAGCAACTACTGCTACGCAAATTTTTTGAGAAAAATATACCCTGTAGATTAATCTATGGGTTACTGTGGCTTTTACGGGATGAGAATTTTCCGCGGATACGCGGAATTTTGAGTTTTTGGAAGACCAGTAGTGCCATTTTTGTAAATCGTGTAAATTCGTTGAGAAAATTTTTACGGACCCAGTACATTATTTCACAAGCTGACCACTAGTTGGCAGGCCGTCACTTTGTTTACATCACGTACATCAGTGTGACCACATGTATATCTCTATGTATAAAAATATAGCATCAATTGTGCGGAGTTATTTGAGTCAATTGCAGACAGTTTTTATATACTTTTGCATAGGAGCAGCCAGTACTTAGGCATTTTTGAGACAATTAGGTATCATGTATCCTTGATAGTTGGGTATTTTAAATTATGCATGAAACAAGGTAACTGATATTTTAAGTCCACTTAGAGGCTCTCTACGGTCACAAAATTGCAATTTGTTGCTTCGCCTCCTTGAACTCCATTGGAGGCCTAGGTGGCCTGAAAACCCCCGGCCTGTTTCAGAGTTTTTTACAGCTTGTCATTCTCATCCCTGAGTTATGTATGGTTGTGTACCTAAGTGTCCTTTTATTATCAGTACTCCATGTATTGTTGTTGTTGTTGTTGTTGGCATCCTTCTGTCTCGGAAGACAATGGAGTGTGCGCCAAGAGAGTCAGTTATTGATCACATTGTTGGAGCTGCAGCGTCGACTGTGACTGAGCAATCCGATCCTTGAACCACTGGAGTCTCTAGGGCGCACGTCTGGACAAGGTGTATGGAGATCCTGAGTTGCCCAGACAACTCTTCTCTCTTCCTCCCTGGTGTAGTCCAAAGAAAAGCGGAACGATATGTTTGGCACCAGGTTGGTTGCAGGAGCCTATCCAAGTACTAACCAGGCTCTACTCCATGTATAGTAACTCGTATTTGGGTATGCTGTTAGGATCCATTGGACTCTCCACTTTCATGGCACCACAAATTTTGTGTTTCTAAATTTCTTCAGCATACAAATCTCTAAAATTTCATCTAGTTGGCGTACCTAATATTTTCGCTGATTTATATAATATAAGAAGATATGGAAAGTTGATTATTACCTAAAATATGGTTGAATATTCTTGATATCAAGACTGAAATTAATGCAAATTTGTTAAATTATTAATTACTGGTGTGATATACCTTTTTTGCTGTAGTATAAACCGCTAAAATACCTCTACAATTAGGTTATGAGTTGAGATTTGCATTTTGATAAGTCAGTTAGCAAATACACTCATATATCGGTTTGCTGGACGCCACTTTTGTGGATATAAATCGGACAAAAGCTGGGCAATTAAAAAGTCCTGCATGCTATGGACACAGTCCATTGTTTCACGAACAGACCGCAACTTGACGTACCGTCACTTTGTACCGATTACATCAATGTAACCACGTGTACATCTCTATATATAAAAATAGAGTCAATTATGCGGAATTATTTGAGTCAATTGCCTTTTGTGTACTTTGCATATGAGCGGCTCGTACTTGGCGTTTTTGAGACAATTAGGAGATTGATTCTACATCACCATGAGTCTAATACACGGCACCTACTGTATTAGCTTAGTATTTGAAAATGCAGACAATCAGCAAATTCGGACCGACGTCTCCCCGCTTTTGTCTGGCAACTGGGATGAGAACGACAAATTGCAAAAAGCTCTGAAACAGGCCGAGGGTTTGGGGCCCGAGTAGGCCCCCATGGGGGTTCGGGGGGGCAAAACCCCCTTGGAGCCAGCAACAAATTGCAATTTTGTGACCATAGAGAACTTCTAAGTGGACTTAAAATATCAATTACCTTGTTTTCATGCATAATTTAAAATACCCAGCTATCAAGGATACATGATACCTAATTGTCTCAAAAACACCCAAGTACTGGCCGCTCCTATGCAAAAGTAAATAAAAACTGTCTGCAATTGACTCAAATAACTCCGCACAATTGATTCTATATTTCTATACATAGAGATATACACGTGGTTACACTGATGTACGTGATGTAAACAAAGTGACGGCCTGCCACCTAGCGGTCAGCTTGTGAAATAATGTACAGAGTCCGTAAAAAAAATTTTCAACGAATTTACGTGATTTACAAAAATGGCACTACTGGTCTTCCAAAAACTCGGAATTCCGCGTATCCAAGGAAAATTCTCATCCCTGCACTCATAGTACCATAGTACCTGTCACTAATAAATCCATTTTCTGTAAAATTTGTGTCTGTATTTAGCTGGATTATTTGATTTTAGTACTGGTACATTACTCCAGTGGATAACATCTTAGCACAGTTGGAAGTGGAGACAAACACTCCCATTGCTCGGCGAATTGTCGCATTGCTGTTCAACAGTTACATGCCTGTTGATAAACCACCGGAGGAGATGTTAGAGAGACACATCAGTCTAATAACCAGCAATCGACAAGCTGCACGTGTTTTCTACACTCATGCTGTCAAGCACATGTCCATCCAGAACACTGGTAATTTACTTTGACATGTTATTGATAAAATTACATCATACATGTACGCTGCCCCGTCCAAGAAAAACTCAAAACATAATTTGCATTTTTTATTTCCACGTTTTCTGTAAATGCAATATCTTCATTTTTAAAGGACAAGAAAATGGCCAACCAAAGTAAGCCTCAGAAAATTTGCAATAGAAAATTATAACCTAAGTATAATCTTGAGCGAATGAAGTACTCACGTTTTTGCATTTACTCCAATTTTTGTAAAATATTTCAACCGCTGCAGTAAACGTTGGCGCAGACATGTTTCATTTAGTCCGCCAATTGAAAAGCCGGCACGTGACCGATCACGTGACATGACATCACTCGAACACAGACGCAGTGAGTTCTGAGCACGTGTACTATAAAGATTTGTGTTGTGGTTCTGTGACGCCATCTAATATGGCGGCGCCGTGACAGTCTCGCGGGAATATTTAAAATGAAAACAAACAGGAAATTCTTTTAACGTGAGTATGATAAACGCTTAAGATTACCTCTAACCGTTATAATCCTTTAGCTAAAATTTTCTGAGACTTGCTTTAACTAGGCCTTTACTTGTCCTTTATGTCAATATGTCAAGAAATTTAGAATGTTGTTTGTGAAAACAATTTCATGCAATCCCATTTTTTTCCATGAGCTGACAAAATGTAATCTCAGTCACCCGGTTTTGTATTTACAAAGCAGCATGAAAGCAGTATTTTCATCTGTTCACTGAGTCTATGAATTTATGATTTATTCGTTAATATTTAACATTAGTGTGAACCTCAAACATGAATTCGTACTTTCAACCGCCATTACGAACGCAGTACTAAAGCGAATTTAGTCTTGCTATACACGGTTAGAAAGCCAGTGAAATTCTCTATCTAACCGTATATAGTTTGTTAACAGGTAACGTAACGCCATAACTTGATTACTTGTGTTGTGCTAGAAAGTTTTGGTTTTTCATGATGTGTGAATCATTTTATTAAAAATAATATGTATAAATTGTAATAGAAAAATACAAAAAAGATGCCAACATATTAAGTTCTATTGTCGTACCTGAATTGCGCTTAGCTTAACTACTTTGAAAATTGCTAACTAAAAATAGTCTTTATACAGTCAGCTTGTGCATTGGCTTTTTTTCTAATTATATGGATGTGCAGTGTAGGTGGGGCGCAA
>JAQGDQ010002112.1:10000-14578 GCA_030141605.1 Tubiluchus corallicola | reverse complement strand
TCTAATGTAATCTTGTAGTAAAACTTGTCAGCTTGTGTAGTTATAGTCTATTCTTACTGTAAATGTTACTAATGTCTAATGCAATCTTGTAGTAAAACTTGTCAGCTTGTGTAGTTATAGTCTATTCTTACTGTAAATGTTACTAATGTCTAATGTAATCTTGTAGTAAAACTTGTCAGCTTGTGTAGTTATAGTCTATTCTTACTGTAAATGTTACTAATGTCTAATGTAATCTTGTAGTAAAACTTGTCAGCTTGTGTAGTTATAGTCTATTCTTACTGTAAATGTTACTAGTATCTAATGTAATCTTGTAGTAAAACTTGTCAGCTTGTGTAGTTATAGTCAATTCTTACTGTAAATGTTACTAATATCTAATGTAATCTTAGTAAAACTAGTCAGCTTGTATAGTTATAGTCAATTCTTACTGTAAATGTTCTTGTAAATAGTGTATAAAGTCTGTTGTGGTGAGGATCCTAAATCATGTTGTTAAACTGTCTGATCCAATTCTAAATAAATTATGTTTAAACTATCCCTAACTCTGGCAAATGTTGCGATGAACATAAGCACAGGAATTTACTGCTTAAATTTGAACATAAAGGTCTTCTATATGTTTAATTAAAAACACACACACACACACATGTTTCATGTTTCATGTTTCATGTTTCATGTTTCATGTTTCATGTTTCATATTTTATGTTTTATGTTTTAATTATGTTTGTTTTTACAGATCCGCCTACAAAGGAAAGAATGATGATAACCACGACAACCAACCTCATGACCACAAACTTCTATGAACAGATAGTGGTACGGTATAAATGGTCGAGATGCTGATTTAGTACGAGTATTGAAATTTAGTAATGTAGAAAAATTTGTTTTTCATTCACACGTCAAGCGGGTGAAACCAAGCAGCCACTGCAATCGATCTGAATAGTTCTACACCTGTGCGATAGAGGTCGCTCGCTCTCTGGGAAGTTCCTGCTTCATGAGTTAGCAAAATATTGTTCCGGGGTTCGACCCGGTAGATAGCCTTACGGCTCGCCATCGGTGATGCGGGTAAGCGCTGCATAACGGACACTCCAGAAATTTAAACAAAAAGAAACAACAAAACCAAAACTTAGAATTCAAAAGGGACGGCTGAGAAGAACAACACAATAAAAAGAAAAAAGAAAATTAGTAGTTTTTATTAGTTAGATATAGCTGTGATAATGGTAGCTATAAAACTTGATTCGTTGTTTCGTGTCAAATCTTATAATAGGTAGCTAAGTCAGTTTTGGGCCTGTAACTGTGTGTTGTTAATTTGTTATGTAGTAATATTATCATAGCATAGAACATATCAGACAATAAATCATCGTTCTTTGTGTGCACAGATTGTTTAGAACCGGCTTAGACAAGAATTAAGCTGCAGTTTGCAAGCATACTTGAAACATGTAGGAGTCTAGGGTATCGTAGTAGAATCAAAAGTTTGCAAGCATACTTGAAACATGTAGGAGTCTAGGGTATCTTAGTAGAATCAGAAGTTTGCAAGAGTACTTGAAACATGTAGGAGTCTAGGGTGTCGTAGCAGAATCAGAAGTTTGCAAGAGTACTTGAAACATGTAGGAGTCTAGGGTGTCGTAGCAGAATCAGAAGTTTGCAAGTATACTTGAAACATGTAGGAGTCTAGGGTATCTTAGTAGAATCAGAAGTTTGCAAGTATACTTGAAACATGTAGGAGTCTAGGGTATCGTAGTAGAATCAGAAGTTTGCAAGTATACTTGAAACATGTAGGAGTCTAGGGTATCGTAGCAGAATCAGAAGTTTGCAAGTATACTTGAAACATGTAGGTCTAGGGTATCGTAGTAGAATCAGAAGTTTGCAAGTATACTTGAAACACGAGTCTAGGGTATCGTAGCAGAATCAGAAGTTTGCAAGTATACTTGAAACATGTAGGAGTCTAGGGTATCTTAGTAGAATCAGAAGTTTGCAAGTATACTTGAAACATGTAGGAGTCTAGGGTATCGTAGCAGAATCAGAAGTTTGCAAGTATACTTGAAACATGTAGGAGTCTAGGGTATCGTAGTAGAATCAGAAGTTTGCAAGTATACTTGAAACATGTAGGAGTCTAGGGTATCGTAGTAGAATCAGAAGTTTGCAAGCATACTTGAAACATGTAGGAGTCTAGGGTATCGTAGCAGAATCAGAAGTTTGCAAGTATACTTGAAACATGTAGGAGTCTAGGGTATCGTAGCAGAATCAGAAGTTTGCAAGTATATTTGAAACATGTAGGAGTCTAGGGTATCGTAGTAGAATCAGAAGTTTGCAAGCATACTTGAAACACGTAGGAGTCTAGGGTATCGTAACAGAATCAGAAGTTTGCAAGTATACTTGAAACATGTAGGAGTCTAGGGTATCGTAGTAGAATCAGAAGTTTGCAAGTATACTTGAAACATGTAGGAGTCTAGGGTATCGTAGTAGAATCAGAAGTTTGCAAGTATACTTGAAACATGTAGGAGTCTAGGGTATCGTAGTAGAATCAGAAGTTTGCAAGTATACTTGAAACATGTAGGAGTCTAGGGTATCGTAGTAGAATCAGAAGTTTGCAAGTATACTTGAAACATGTAGGAGTCTAGGGTATCGTAGTAGAATCAGAAGTTTGCAAGTATACTTGAAACATGTAGGAGTCTAGGGTATCGTAGTAGAATCAGAAGTTTGCAAGTATACTTGAAACATGTAGGAGTCTAGGGTATCGTAGTAGAATCAGAAGTTTGCAAGTATACTTGAAACATGTAGGAGTCTAGGGTATCGTAGCAGAATCAGAAGTTTGCAAGTATATTTGAAACATGTAGGAGTCTAGGGTATCGTAGTAGAATCAGAAGTTTGCAAGTATACTTGAAACATGTAGGAGTCTAGGGTATCGTAGTAGAATCAGAAGTTTGCAAGCATACTTGAAACATGTAGGAGTCTAGGGTATCGTAGTAGAATCAGAAGTTTGCAAGTATACTTGAAACATGTAGGAGTCTAGGGTATCGTAGTAGAATCAGAAGTTTGCAAGTATACTTGAAACATGTAGGAGTCTAGGGTATCGTAGTAGAATCAGAAGTTTGCAAGCATACTTGAAACATGTAGGAGTCTAGGGTGTCGTAGTAGAATCAGAAGTTTGCAAGTATACTTGAAACATGTAGGAGTCTAGGGTATCGTAGTAGAATCAGAAGTTTGCAAGCATACTTGAAACATGTAGGAGTCTAGGGTATCGTAGTAGAATCAGAAGTTTGCAAGCATACTTGAAACATGTAGGAGTCTAGGGTATCGTAGTAGAATCAGAAGTTTGCAAGTATACTTGAAACATGTAGGAGTCTAGGGTATCGTAGTAGAATCAGAAGTTTGCAAGTATACTTGAAACATGTAGGAGTCTAGGGTATCGTAGTAGAATCAGAAGTTTGCAAGTATACTTGAAACATGTAGGAGTCTAGGGTATCGTAGTAGAATCAGAAGTTTGCAAGTATACTTGAAACATGTAGGAGTCTAGGGTATCGTAGCAGAATCAGAAGTTTGCAAGTATACTTGAAACATGTAGGAGTCTAGGGTATCGTAGTAGAATCAGAAGTTTGCAAGTATACTTGAAACACGTAGGAGTCTAGGGTATCGTAGTAGAATCAGAAGTTTGCAAGCATACTTGAAACATGTAGGAGTCTAGGGTATCGTAGTAGAATCAGAAGTTTGCAAGTATACTTGAAACATGTAGGAGTCTAGGGTATCGTAGTAGAATCAGAAGTTTGCAAGTATACTTGAAACATGTAGGAGTCTAGGGTATCGTAATAGAATCAGAAGTTTGCAAGCATACTTGAAACACGTAGGAGTCTAGGGTATCGTAGCAGAATCAGAAGTTTGCAAGTATACTTGAAACATGTAGGAGTCTAGGGTTTCTTAGTAGAATCAGAAGTTTGCAAGTATACTTGAAACATGTAGGAGTCTAGGGTATCTTAGTAGAATCAGAAGTTTGCAAGTATACTTGAAACATGTAGGAGTCTAGGGTATCGTAGTAGAATCAGAAGTTTGCAAGTATACTCGAAACATGTAGGAGTCTAGGGTATCTTAGTAGAATCAGAAGTTTGCAAGTATACTTGAAACATGTAGGAGTCTAGGGTATCGTAGTAGAATCAGAAGTTTGCAAGTATACTTGAAACATGTAGGAGTCTAGGGTATCGTAGTAGAATCAGAAGTTTGCAAGTATACTTGAAACATGTAGGAGTCTAGGGTATCGTAGTAGAATCAGAAGTTTGCAAGTATACTTGAAACATGTAGGAGTCTAGGGTATCGTAGTAGAATCAGAAGTTTGCAAGTATACTCGAAACATGTAGGAGTCTAGGGTATCTTAGTAGAATCAGAAGTTTGCAAGTATACTTGAAACATGTAGGAGTCTAGGGTATCGTAGCAGAATCAGAAGTTTGCAAGTATACTTGAAACATGTAGGAGTCTAGGGTATCTTAGTAGAATCAGAAGTTTGCAAGTATACTTGAAACACGTAGGAGTCTAGGGTATCTTAGTAGAATCAGAAGTTTGCAAGTATACTTGAAACACGTAGGAGTCTAGGGTATCGTA
>JAQGDQ010002112.1:0-5000 GCA_030141605.1 Tubiluchus corallicola | reverse complement strand
ATAACGCAATACGCTGATGACACTACAATCTACATAGCCCATGAAAATATCCAAACTGCAAAAAATTATTTAGAAGAATATATAAAAAATATAAATATGGCATTTAGTCATTACAAGCTAAAAATGAATAATGACAAAACAGAATTCATGATACTGTCACCCTCATTAAATACTAATGATCCATCATCAACCACTTTGATAATAGATAATGCTGTAATCAAACAAACTAACAATGTTAAATTCCTGGGCATACAGGTAGACAATAATCTTTCATGGGATGATCACTTTAATAACATATACACAAAAATGGCATCATATCTCCGACAAGTTAAAGGGCAACTAACAAAGGAAACTAAAACACTAATATATAAAACTTTAGTTCTACCACACTTCTTATATGGATGTACGCTACGTCAAAAAACCAAAAGAGAAAATTACTTAAAATTAAATCTCCTTCAAAACTATGCGTTGAGATTGATAGCTTGGGAAATTAATACAAACATAAGGCAGGTAGACAAAAATTCAAAGCTTCAACAACTAACCTGAGAAAAACTTTAAAATTCCCAATCATTGAAGCACACAAAGAATATTTTACTCTGCTTTTTATATTTAAATACATTAACGACATCAGCAAACCATTCCAGAATAACAGATTTACGTTTTTTCCAAATCCTATCGTTATTTCCAGAACAAGCAATCTAAAACAAATTAGGACAAATACCCACTATGGAACGAACTCTGTAATCAAACAAGCAATTCTACTTTGGAATTCTCTACCATTACACGTTAAACAAATCAAGTCCCTATCAGCATTTAAAACAAAATTAAAATCATTAATATTAACCAGATATGAAATACCATCACACCAGTACGACAACATACACACTAATTCAGAATTCATATATCCACGGCCAGATTAATTAAATCATAGTTTTTTCATTTTTTGTGCATAGTTGTAAATATGTTTGATTTTATTCGTCGTTACTTTCCATTACTGCACAGTGGTTTAGATTGCACTGACGCATTTGCCTTTAGCAGTGTAAGTTTTTATTAACCAACACTGATTGATCATCTCTGTAAAGTTTTTATCAGTGATTATCAATGTATTTTAATGGTACATATTTTAATGGTATACATATATATAACTAAACCACGTAGAGAGATTCTCGATATTGAACGTAAAAGTGCAGAGAAATTAAGAAAGCTTTAAGGGACATCACAAAAAGCCCCAATTACGACTCCCGGAGTTTTCTACGTAGGATTTTTCCTGTAGGATTTCTTGGCAGCGTTTCGAGAAATTCAACTCCACCGCGAAGCCATTTGTGGGAGGCAGCATTTGCCTCCACGTGTTTGATGACGTCATCTTGTGTCAGCTCAGCCGACTTCTTCACTACAAAAGCTTTAGGGAGCTCTCCTGCTCTTTCATCAGCTATACCAACTACTCCCACATCAGCAACGCCAGGATGCATAGAAATCAGTTCCTCCAATTCTGCCGGGGCGACCTGTAAACCTTTGTACTTAATCAATTCTTTTACACGATCCGTTATGAAAAATTCCTCGTTGTCGTTATAGTAACCGACATCTCCTGTCCTCAGCCATCCATCAACTATAGTTTCATTAGTTGCCTTTTCGTTGTTCAGATAACCTTTCATGACAATTGGCCCTCGAATCCATATCTCTCCCGTCTCATTTTGGCCTAGCACTTGACCAGAGTCAATTTCTGTGAACTTTGCTTCTGCTGTTGGAATTAATTTACCAGAAGAGCCGAGCTGGTAGTCAAATCTGGTGGTCATGGTGGCAACTGGGCTCAGCTCAGTCATGCCCCAACCCTGCTGTAGAACATTTATGCTTGGAAACTTGTCCATGAGTTGCTCGGACGTGTCTGGTCCCAAAGCAGCAGCTGCACAAAGGATGTTCTCAACCGAAGAGAGATCATATTGGTCGACAAGGGGATGTTTCAGCAAGAAGTTGATGATTGGTGGCACCGTGTATAAATAATTGATGCGTTGCGTCTGTATTGCTTCCAAATATTCTTTGGGATCGAAACTTTTTTGGATGATAATATGAGATCCCGACATTGGAACTGAAACATCAACGCAAATACCATAGATATGATAGTTTGGCATCAGACTCAGTCTTCTGTATGTAGAGTCAATGTATGCTTGTTCATAGTTGGTAAACTGCAAATAATCATGCAGGAAATTATGATGGGTTAACATGACAGCCTTTGGAAAGCCTGTTGTTCCGCTGGAAAACGGAAGTATGGCTACGGTGTTTTTAACGTCCACCGGAACAACGTCAAACAGGTCACCTCTTTCTTCGTACAACTTTTCGAAGGGTTTTAGTTGATGAATTTCTCCACCGAAACTGTAGAGTTTCATGTGTCGATTGCAGCCCTTCACAGCTTTCAGTACGGCTTCGCCACACGAAGGATGCACCAAAACATACTTAGCTCCATTGACGTTTAATAGATGACTTATTTCTTCTGAGGTGAAAGATGGATTTATGCCAGACACAGCGCCACCTAGGGAAATAGCTGCTAAGAACGGCACAGAGAAGTCAGTCGTGTTTGGTGTCACTATGGAGAGTACATCACCAGGTTCAAAACCTTCCCTGCGCAGACCACTCCCCGCAAAAGCAATTCTATCATACACCTCAGCGAAAGAATGCTGCTGACCCGTCTGCCAGTCTGTAAACGCTGTTCTGTATCCGTGCTTCTTAAACTGTGACAGGACACATTCGGCAAGATTGCTAAATTCTGGAATTGGCACGGGGTCTATTCTACTTCGCAGTATGCCGTTTTCTGTTTGTTGGACATGCGCAGAACGGCTACAGCATGTTGTCACAAGTAAACGTTGAGGTTCCTAAAAGAATAATATTGAAAATTTATTATTCTAAAGTTAAGTTTACAATATAACCTAAGAGTAAAAATAATTCGTTGTATTGGTTGTGTGAAGCTGATTATTGGTGTTTTAGGGATGGCAAAACTATGAAGAGTCTGATTATAAAACTACACGTTTATTAAACATCAAACACAATAAATATAACAGATAGTAATGCCAAGCCCCCTGATCTAGCTTGCTCTCCTTCAGCTTCCAGACTCAATCCCCTGAGCTGGGCGCATCACAAGGCTTATATCCCGTGCGCCGAGCTTCGACGCTTCGGTTCTGAATCACTTGCTCACGTGACACCACTCCTTAACTGGGCTTCATGCCAGCATTCATCAACATAATTATCTATCGTAATCTGATGCTTTTAACATAGTTTAACAGGTCCTCTTTACTCTAAGGCATGAACGCATAGCTATTTAATATTAGTTGAGAACAACAAGCGAATGTCAAATGTGCTAAACCTTAAATTTCTTTCAAGTGCATTTTATTTATAGTCAAAACAAGACAACTTTATTAAAACTTCGAATTCACGTAGTCAAAAATCATGCCAAACGTTTCGATAAAGCTGTGTTGTTTTGGCTATAAACGTTTTTAAATGCCCGTAATAAAGAATTGACTTTTTGACTTATCATTCTGCTTGTAGTAAAATTATACTGTCCACATTATCTGCCTTTTCGAATAATAATGTTTGATGAGAAGCAGTAAAGTGTGTAATTAATTTATTATGCGTACATCACTTTATATTACGTACTAATCGCTTCCAGTAGTTTCTACCTGATATGAAATGCATCAGTCTTAAATATTCGTACATTAATATTTTCTAACCGCCATTTTCTACTAATGTCTAATGTAATCTTGTAGTAAAACTTGTCAGCTTGTGTACTTATAGTCTATTCTTACTGTAAATGTTACTAATGTCTAATGTAATCTTGTAGTAAAACTTGTCAGCTTGTGTAGTTATAGCCTATTCTTACTGTAAATGTTACTAATGTCCAATGTAATCTTGTAGTAAAACTTGTCAGCTTGTGTAGTTATAGTCTATTCTTACTGTAAATGTTACTAATGTCTAATGTAATCTTGTAGTAAAACTTGTCAGCTTGTGTAGTTATAGTCTATTCTTACTGTAAATGTTACTAATGTCTAATGTAATCTTGTAGTAAAACTTGTCAGCTTGTGTACTTATAGTCTATTCTTACTGTAAATGTTACTAATGTCTAATGTAATCTTGTAGTAAAACTTGTCAGCTTGTGTAGTTATAGCCTATTCTTACTGTAAATGTTACTAATGTCCAATGTAATCTTGTAGTAAAACTTGTCAGCTTGTGTAGTTATAGTCTATTCTCACTGTAAATGTTCTTGTAAATAGTGAATAAAGTCTGTTGTGGTGAGGATCCTAAATCATGTTGTTCAAACTGTCTGATCAAATCCTAAATAAATTATGTTTAAACTAACACTAGCTTGTCTGCACATCTGTGGTAAAGAGTGGCAGTATCACATTTTTTATTTCCTTTTGTTTTTAGAACTTATTTCCAAGGTATTATTGAACTACTGAACTATTCAGTTTAACAACTTACCAAAAGCAAAGTGCGTTTTCTAAGCAATGACCGCAACATTTTAATGTTATCACAATTCACTGAACACGCTAGTCTACGAAGTGGCCATGTTACTTTACTGATCAGCACTCTACTAACCGAACTTGCAGTAGCGAGGTCATTGAAACGACTTTTGCTCTTAAACTATAGACACAGTTTGTTGAACACCACACACTTTTAGGTAAATATTGGTAATTAGGAATGACCATTTCACAATAAGAAGGCAACTAAAGGCTATAGTTGTATTCACTAACCGAAAAAAATGAACATTTGCATTCAATTAATTTAATATTTAATTGTATGTTAACTTATTTAAATTCAGTGTTGCTTAGCAGATCATTAATTAGTAAGAATAAGCGAATCTGAAGCTTGGATGCGCCCTTAGTGCCAAAGCTTCGGGGTAGGATTTATTATGGAAGCGAATAATGTGATGGTGGAGAGAGAGAGAGGGGGGAGAGAGGGGAGAGAGAGGGGGAGAGAGAGAGGGGAGAGAGAGAGAGAGAGGGGGGAGAGAGAGA
>JAQGDQ010001372.1:0-44004 GCA_030141605.1 Tubiluchus corallicola | reverse complement strand
CTTCACCGTTAGACTGGGAAACGAGGTTTCACACGTATCCGCTTCACCGTTAGACTGGGAAACGAGGTTTCGCACGTATCCGCTTCACCGTTAGACTGGGAAACGAGGTTTCACACGTACCTGCTTCAACGTTAGACTGGGAAACAAGGTTTCACACGTACCCGCTTCACCGTTAGACTGGGAAACAAGGTTTCACACGTACCCGCTTCACCGTTAGACTGGGAAACAAGGTTTCACACGTACCCGCTTCACCGTTAGACTGGGAAACCAGGTTTCACACGTACCCGCTTCACCGTTAGACTGGGAAACAAGGTTTCACACGTACCTGCTTCACCGTTAGACTGGGAAACGAGGTTTCACACGTACCCGCTTCACCGTTAGACCGGGAAATGAGGTTTCACACGTACCTGCTTCACCGTTAGACTGGGAAACAAGGTTTCACACGTACCTGCTTCACCGTTAGACTGGGAAAATACCCGTTTATCACCAGGTGATCTGAGGTTAGTAAATATTTGTTCCGGAATTCGTCGACGACGACCCGTTTTGAACCGAGTCCGTACAGCAGGATATTGTATCCTTCACTTAAAAATAAAATGCAAAAAATGAAAAATTTACTAGAAAAGCAAATGCGTAAAAGGGTTTGTTTTGTTGTTTACAGTAAAACAAACTCGTAAAAATTTGGGTAAACATGTTTGTTTTGTTGTTTACAGTAAAACAAACTCGTAAAAAATTGGGTAAACATGTTTGTTTTGTTGTTTACAGTAAAACAAACTCGTAAACAATTGGGTAAACATGTTTGTTTTGTTGTTTACAGTAAAACAAACTTGTAAAAAATTGGGTAAACATGTTTGTTTTGTTGTTTACAGTAAAACAAGTCGTAAACAATTGGGTAAACATGTTTGTTTTGTTGTTTACAGTAAAACAAACTGGTAAACAATTGGGTAAACATATTTGTTTTGTTGTTTACAGTAAAACAAACTTGTAAACAATTGGGTAAACATGTTTGTTTTGTTGTTTACAGTAAAACAAACTGGTAAACAATTGGGTAAACATGTTTGTTTTGTTGTTTACAGTAAAACAAACTTGTAAACAATTGGGTAAACATGTTTGTTTTGTTGTTTACAGTAAAACAAACTGGTAAACAATTGGGTAAACATGTTTGTTTTGTTGTTTACAGTAAAACAAACTCGTAAACAATTGGGTAAACATGTTTGTTTTGTTGTTTACAGTAAAACAAACTTGTAAACAATTGGGTAAACATGTTTGTTTTGTTGTTTACAGTAAAACAACTCGTAAACAATTGGGTAAACATGTTTGTTTTGTTGTTTACAGTAAAACAAACTGGTAAACAATTGGGTAAACATGTTTGTTTTGTTGTTTACAGTAAAACAAACTTGTAAACAATTGGGTAAACATGTTTGTTTTGTTGTTTACAGTAAAACAAACTGGTAAACAATTGGGTAAACATGTTTGTTTTGTTGTTTACAGTAAAACAAACTGGTAAACAATTGGGTAAACATGTTTGTTTTGTTGTTTACAGTAAAACAAACTCGTAAACAATTGGGTAAACATGTTTGTTTTGTTGTTTACAGTAAAACAAACTTGTAAACAATTGGGTAAACATGTTTGTTTTGTTGTTTACAGTAAAACAAACTCGTAAACAATTGGGTAAACATGTTTGTTTTGTTGTTTACAGTAAAACAAGTTGTAAACAATTGGGTAAACATGTTTGTTTTGTTGTTTACAGTAAAACAAACTGGTAAACAATTGGGTAAACATGTTTGTTTTGTTGTTTACAGTAAAACAAACTCGTAAACAATTGGGTAAACATGTTTGTTTTGTTGTTTACAGTAAAACAAACTGTAAACAATTGGGTAAACATTTTGTTTTGTTGTTTACAGTAAAACAAACTTGTAAACAATTGGGTAAACATGTTTGTTTTGTTGTTTACAGTAAAACAAACTTGTAAACAATTGGGTAAACATGTTTGTTTTGTTGTTTACAGTAAAACAAACTTGTAAACAATTGGGTAAACATGTTTGTTTTGTTGTTTACAGTAAAACAAACTGGTAAACAATTGGGTAAACATGTTTGTTTTGTTGTTTACAGTAAAACAAACTTGTAAACAATTGGGTAAACATGTTTGTTTTGTTGTTTACAGTAAAACAACTTGTAAACAATTGGGTAAACATGTTTGTTTTGTTGTTTACAGTAAAACAAACTCGTAAACAATTGGGTAAACATGTTTGTTTTGTTGTTTACAGTAAAACTGTAAACAATTGGTAAACATTTTGTTTTGTTGTTTACAGTAAAACAAATCGTAAACAATTGGTAAACATGTTTGTTTTGTTGTTTACAGTAAAACAAACTCGTAAACAATTGGGTAAACATGTTTGTTTTGTTGTTTACAGTAAAACAAATCGTAAACAATTGGGTAAACATGTTTGTTTTGTTGTTTACAGTAAAACAAATCGTAAACAATTGTGTAAACATGTTTGTTTTGTTGTTTACAGTAAAACAAATCGTAAACAATTGCGTAAACATGTTTGTTTTGTTGTTTACAGTAAAACAAACTCGTAAACAATTGGGTAAACACGTTTGTTTTGTTGTTTACAGTAAAACAAATCGTAAACAATTGGGTAAACATGTTTGTTTTGTTGTTTACAGTAAAACAAATCGTAAACAATTGTGTAAACATGTTTGTTTTGTTGTTTACAGTAAAACAAATCGTAAACAATTGCGTAAACATGTTTGTTTTGTTGTTTACAGTAAAACAAACTCGTAAACAATTGGGTAAACACGTTTGTTTTGTTGTTTACAGTAAAACAAATCGTAAACAATTGGGTAAACATGTTTGTTTTGTTGTTTACAGTAAAACAAATCGTAAACAATTGTGTAAACATGTTTGTTTTGTTGTTTACAGTAAAACAAATCGTAAACAATTGCGTAAACATGT
This sequence comes from Tubiluchus corallicola, assembly GCA_030141605.1. Classification (NCBI taxonomy): domain Eukaryota; kingdom Metazoa; phylum Priapulida; class Priapulimorpha; order Priapulimorphida; family Tubiluchidae; genus Tubiluchus; species Tubiluchus corallicola. Next base: position 41,048 of record JAQGDQ010001372.1, on the reverse strand, counting down.
TTGTTTTGTTGTTTACAGTAAAACAAACTCGTAAACAATTGGGTAAACACGTTTGTTTTGTTGTTTACAGTAAAACAAATCGTAAACAATTGGGTAAACATGTTTGTTTTGTTGTTTACAGTAAAACAAATCGTAAACAATTGTGTAAACATGTTTGTTTTGTTGTTTACAGTAAAACAAATCGTAAACAATTGCGTAAACATGTTTGTTTTGTTGTTTACAGTAAAACAAACTCGTAAACAATTGGGTAAACACGTTTGTTTTGTTGTTTACAGTAAAACAAATCGTAAACAATTGGGTAAACATGTTTGTTTTGTTGTTTACAGTAAAACAAATCGTAAACAATTGTGTAAACATGTTTGTTTTGTTGTTTACAGTAAAACAAATCGTAAACAATTGCGTAAACATGTTTGTTTTGTTGTTTACAGTAAAACAAATCGTAAACAATTGGGTAAACACGTTTGTTTTGTTGTTTACAGTAACAAGTAACAAACAGCTGGATTGTATACTGCAAGTTACGTTTTGTAATTGAAACCTCACCTCAACTGAAACATCCATTTCTCAAACAAACACCTATGCTCCTCATAGAGGGCAGCACATTCCGCCCGATGAGAAACCGGAGCGCTTTTCAGCACCGACAGCAACTCGTCCTGCTTGAGCCGGGGATTCCGGAGCCGAGACAGCGTACGATCGGATGTCGTGGATGCGGAGCTCGCGTGGGCGTCGAAGTAATCTTCCACCATTTGTTGCTAAAGAAGAAAAAAATTAAACAAGAAGGAAAAAGTAACAAAATGCACAACGTTTCAAAACTACCACTGTAATTCTTCAGGTGAACATTTAAGGTAACAGTTTGAAGTTTTAATTTAAGAAAACTTGTTTTTAAAGTTTAAAAAAACGTGTAAAACTGACAACTCCACCATTAATGACCATATTTGTGCTTCTGGCCACAAAGTTGATTTTATTAATTTCAGCATTGTGACCAGAGCTACAAATAACTTGGATTTATCAATAAAAGTTTATCTATGTACCCTAATAAGCCTTCTGTTCATGTGCAAAGCAGTTCAATTCCATTAACTTTATTTTCAAATACTTAACTATTTGTTACTGCATCAATTTCTTTTCTATAAGTCTGCTTGCTTAATCATTACGTTTTGTATATACATAATTAGTGCATCAATTTCTTTACTTGTCTGTTTATTCATTACGTATTTGGCTTCTGTTAATTATGTAATTAGTCCATAATTTTTTTCCACAGTAATCTTAATAAAACGTGACGATGCTCAACAGGTTACTGAACACTTTATAATCATGATCACAGTTTTTCTTAGTTCTCGCTCCATTTCATCTTTCATTCACTACCCCCCCCCCAATTTTATGTATATTTTATCATTATTTCATTATTTCAATTATTAATCACTTCTTTAAGATTTCCACGTACAGTTTGGCCTGGTAAGCTATGCTTTTAGGCTCAAACTGTATGCATCAAAATTATTCTGTAATGTAATTTGCACATGTATATGCTGCATAAGAATCTCTTTTGTAATTTCCGGATAATATTGCATTTATATTTATATTTACTTCAGTGAAATTATCTGTATTTTTATTATAACTGTTAGATGCAGAGTGGAAATAAATAAACTTATAACTTATTAATAGTTTCTGCCTATATAAACTGGTTGTATGTTTGTAAATTTACCACTGATGATGACAACAGCAGCTTGTCGAAACGTTTGATTTTAATTTGTAACTTTTTAATGTAAAAGTTTTTAATAAAGTTGTCTTATTTTTAAACTCATTTTTACATTAAATTTGACCTTTAAACAAAATGATTTTAATTTACTTGATCAATCTCCAATCTACTCCTGAGATACCTCCTAGTTGAAATTTGTCCAGTAGATGGCTCTGCCCGGTGGGTAGATCGAGTACAAGCTGACCGAGCGACCGAGGTCAGTTCTTCGGCAGCTGCGGCGCTCTCATCCTTATCGCTGCCATCATCACTGTCAGTGTCATCACTGGATGAATCTTGGACATCGGTCAGGTTAAGGTCACCCAGGCCTGGAATTAATTAAACATGTAAATTAATTAAATGTAATGTAAGATTTATTTATATCAGGGATGAGAATGACAAATTGCAAAAAACTCTGAAACAGGCCGGGGTTTTGGGGGCTGCGTGTAGGGGTTCACGGGGGGGCGGAGCCCTCTTGAAGCCAGCAACAAATTGCAATTTTGTGACCATAGAGAACATCTTAAGTGGACTTAAATTATCAATTACATTGTTTCATGTATAATTTAAAACACCCAACTATCAAGGATACATGATACCTAATTGTCTCAATAACGCCTAAGTACTGGCCGCTCCTATGCAAAAGTTTATAAAAACTGTCTGCAATTGACTCAAATAACTCCACACAATTGATTCTATATTTTTATACATAGAGATCTACACGTGGTTAAACTGATGTACGTGATGTAAACAAAGTGACGGCCTGCCAACTAGCGGTCAGCTTGTGAAATAATGTACTGGGTCCGTAAAAATTTTCTCAACGAATTTACGCGATTTACAAAAATGGCACTACTGGTCTTCCAGAAACTCAGAATTCCGCGTATCCGCGGAAAATTCTCATCCCTGCTTTACATATCGCATTACATCATTTGAAATCTCAGCACGCTAAACAATCATTTATAAAATTTATAAAATTGCTCGGTTGTTGTTTCAGACATACAAACTCTTAAACTAAAACATGGTTTGGCACCTGCTTACCTTACTGATCTTTTAATATGAAAAAAATGTAAAATTTAAAAGACATTAAAAATAATTCATCATAAAAAGTAAAATTTAAACAAACGTGTTTTAGGATGTTGTTTAAAACAATCTAATGAATTTGTAGAACGTTTAGCAACAGGTAAGTGATTCCAGAGACGTGGAGCTCAGACAGGTAAGTGATTCCAGAGACGTGGAGCTCAGACAGGTAAGTTATTCCAGAGACGTGAAGCTCAGACAGGTAAAAGCTTTTTCATCATAGAGACTGTATTAAGAATTGACTGATGTAAATTAATTCGTTCAATAGCATTAGAACAATGTGTTTGGCCAATGTTACGACGTATTAAAAGGTAAGGTAAGGTAAGGTAAGGTAAGGTAAGGTAAGGTAAGGTAAGGTAAGGTAAGGTAAGGTAAGGTAAGGTAAGGTAAAGAGGTGAGGTAAGGTAAGGTAAGGTAAGGAAGTGAGGTAAGGTAAGGTAGGATGAAGGTAAGGTAAGGTAAGGAGGTGAGGTAAGGTAAGGTAAGGAGGTGAGGTAAGGTAAGGTAAGGAGGTGAGGTAAGGTAAGGTAAGGAGGTGAGGTAAGGTATATAAATAATATATAATATATAATAAAATGTTAAATAATATATGATAATATGTTAAATAACATATAATAATATGTTAAATAATATATTTTTGCATACAAAGCTGTGTGATATACTTTAAAATTTTCTTTTGTTCCCCTTTAAAGCAAAACCGGATGATTGTGTAAACATGAGTTCAGAATAAAGAATGCTCTAAAATATTGAAAACTACAACAGCTTATTTTAAATCAAAGCTCAGATTAAATAATAATTACCTCGGATACTCAAATTTCTCGTTAAACTTTCAAAGCTACGCGCGGCTCAGTGAATCTACTAAGATTGGCAACGGCGCCTTTTTGTCACATTCGCTTGGCCAACAAATAGAAGGTGGTACCATGATAAGCATGATCATGAACTGCAGTGTTAGTTTCTGACGTCATATGATGTAGAGCCCAGTTTCGTGACACCACATGTTTCAGCAGTAACACAAACGTGCTTGACACGCAAGGGAAGATGCCTGCCATTGCACAAACTGTGGTTAGTTCCTGACGTAAACAATAACTGTGTCAGGTTGCCGTTAATTAACTTTCTAAGCTAATTATTCAAATATAAGAAACAATTGTTCACTTTTATAGGCAAGAAAATGTGTATTTTGGACAGTAAATTAAAATGAGATTGAGTCTAAACAATCGCCGGTTTTCCTTTAAAGGTACGACTGGTGGTAAGAAAATGAACTAACGTTTTCGTATTAACCGCCGCAGCTTGTACGGTGTGTCTGCCGACCTGTCCTTCTGCAACGCTTGTCGTCTTCCACTACGAGCAGAACTTGGCGTCTTCGAATTCGCTGCTTTCTTCAGGCTGGTCTTCTTTGCTGTCGATTTGCTGATGCTCGCTGGAAGAGAAAATTGAAACGCTTGAAATATGGCAAGTCCTCGCTTAACGATAGGGGCGGAACTAGGGGGAGCGGGGGCGCACGCCCCCCTTGTCAAAATTTGCGCGCCCTCCCCTGCAAAATCGCACAAATATTTTTTTTGCAGTGAAAATTGCAGTTTGCATGTAATCATTTTCAATATGAATCAGAATTAGGTAAAAAAATGTTTGGTAGCTTCAGTGTGCGTGCAGACAAAACTCTGTGAGCATAGAGGTGCCTATCACAGTGTAGGCCTACAGGGACCACACACAGTCACAGGCTCTACACACAGGCCAACAGGTCTGTGTGCACAGCTATAGGACGCTGGTGTAGCAGCGGTACCATGCTGAAATTTGAGACTTTTTGAAAACTTTAGACTTTTTTGTCCAAGGAAGTATCGTTCCACATTTCATTTTGACATTATTTCCTGCGTATTATTTTCTTAAAACTTGTGTGTGATAAATTTCTGTAAATAACAATTTAGTTAGAGGCACATTAATAACGTTAGGTTAACTGAGAGTTAATTTTCTCATTATTGCTCTGTCCGCTACGCCGTCCTACACACATGCTAATTATAGGCCTGCATGCAGTATAAAAGGGGTTAAAACTGGCTTAACCATTATTTAACCACTTCGGATACCGCGCCCCCCCCCCCCTGCTTGCCACATCTAGTTCCGGCCTTGTACAGTGCACAGTCAGTTGGCTCTAGCACTTGTACTAACATAGGATAAGTAATGAATTTTTGCGAGTTTGACTTACATTTCGATGAAACAGCTTTCTTCCGTTTAGGTGTCTGGAATTGGAAAACATCACTACCCATTAAAACAATGTCTTCTTCATCTTCAAGATTTACTGAATGAAAATAGAACAATGATTTTAGTAACTCAGTCAAATTATAAAAAAAATATCTTAAAATATTTCTAATAATTCTACATCGATGGTCCAGCGTCAGCCTAAATGCCTGCTTGCGCAATTGCAGACAAAATGATGAGCTCCAAGGAGGAATATTCAGCCGGCTTCAGTAAATATTTATGTATAAATTCCTTATTCAGAATCGTAATTAATAATTTTTATTTAAGTTAATAATTTTTATTTAAGTTCTTCATTGAATTATTTATTTTCATTCACACAGAGCATTCCAAGCTTCACCGAGGAACCTAAGAACTTTGAAAAGAGTAAAACTAAGTAACCGCTTTTTCGTGACACATTGTGTTTATTCGTGCTGATGCTGAGCCGTATATATATATGGTGGCAATATATATATATATAGTGTATATATATATATGTTCATAGTGGCAATTACGGCACATCAAGTGAATCTCTTCTCTGGATTATAAGCTTTAGAACGTTTGGTGGTAGTTTTTAGTGACTTATGTCGAGTAAAAAGTTCTGCATTAAATATTTCAGTGTAAAAACGTTTGCGCCCTTTAAGTGATAATTGAAATTTTTGACAAAGATGTCGCTGTGCGCAATTATATAGTATACTGGTCAATTATATGATGCACTGAACGTGATCAGGACGCTGAGCAAAGCACAGCAAACAGATACACATTATTTATTAAGATCTGACGCCAGAAGGGGCAAAAACCGAAAAATGGGGGTGGGAAACAGAAATGCATCGAGTATCTACGAATAGTACCATGTAGCATATGAATATTAAAATATATTTATAAAACAAATCACAATTATTATATATTTTAAGCATTTGTTCTCCATTCATATTATTAATTTCAGATGTCGGCTCATAATTTAAATTAAAGGAAAATAACACGATTTTTCACATCTTACCCCATTCTGAAGTAAAGAGTATGCATAATGGGTTTTATAATAATAATGCTAAAGTACTTGTGATAATTAAATAACAGTCTAAAGGATTAATTAATAACGGAAGTCTCAGCATAATTTAGTAACAGTGCAAACATTGCACGAGCGTGAACAAACATGAAAATGGAAGTACAGTGCTACTGTACAACAATGACGGCGACTCGATCAATTTATGTTTAAAAATTTAAATTTCAAGCTTACTGCTGCACCATCGTGCAATAATAATAATAATAATAATAATAATCTTTTATTTATCTTTTAACACACGCACAGTTATAATACAATTAATTTGGAAACAAAAATGTGAAGAAAGGGCAGCGAAAGACCAATTGGTCATCTAGTCAGCTGCCCTTTGGTTAGTGAGTAACATTTTTTATAGGTGCTATGCTACAGTGTATTAGTGTTAGTACTGCTTGTAATAAAAACTAAATTGTTCCGAATGACATTAAATTGATATGTGCTTATAACGTGTTAGTACAATTCATAAACAGTAATAATAAGTGCATAATATAAAAAAAATCAAACTGAAAATAACTGAAATAAGAAGTTGACCATAAACGTGTAATAGATCAGAACTGAGCTTTGTCGCCCTCATTATCTAGGCAGAATTCCAATTTGCAGACTGCCGAAGGTATTTAAACAAATAAACCAGTTACCGTCTGTTTTATGAATTTCATCATCAGAATAAGAGGCTTCTGTACTGCTGCCAGAGTCAGAAGATTCTTTATAAAATGAAACGCTTTTTGCTTGGTGAGAATTATTCTTCTTAGCACCAGTAACACGAGGTCTTAAACCTAAATATAAAGAAAACCCACTCGGCAATGACACAATGAATAAAATCTAAATTAGAATAATTTTAAAATAAAATCAAAACAAGATTTCTGTCGCTGCACCACAATGGTTAAATGTTTTATTATTTATGTTATAACTCACTCTTCTTTCTTTCAGAAACATCCATCGCAGAAACTAATGCGAGACTAATTTTATTCTCAAAGAGCCTAACCACGTTTTTCTTTCCCGGGAGCCGCCATTTGTTGACACCGTTGTTGAGGTTTCAGTCCTCGATTTTTAAAATATAAAATCTTAAAAAACAAAAAAATTAGAAAAGAATTAAAATGTTTATAAAAAAATTGACAACAGGTTATCTTACTTTTTGATTTTTGAAATTGGAACAACAGTCGAAGCAGATGTTGATAATATCTTTAGAATTTTACAAGTTAGTGTAATAAAATCAAAAGCTCGCAAGAACTTAAATGGCGGGAAATGAGCTAGGTGATTTTGTTAATTTTATGATAAGTACTTGAACTTGTTATTGAAATCATTTATTTTAGTTTTTTCATAACAGCGAATACTAATCAAGACTCTTTTGTTTTTAGCCTTGTTGAGTGTGTCGGATAAAACCGGTTTGGCTGATTTTGCTCGGCAGCTGCAAGCATGTGGACTGCAGTTGGTTGCATCTGGAGGAACGGCTCGGTTTCTTTTCCAAGCTGATCTGGATGTGACGTACGTATTTATTACACAGGTGTTAAAGATTGTATACAAGTTAACGCTATTATAGAAAATGCCCTCCTTTTACGTTCCGAGTAGAACTTCTACCAGGCATTGGCGTTGGTCATTGATGATTAAATTTAACAAAAAAGTTTACCTTTGCGGTGGGGAAAGGGAATAGACGTCCCCCTCTGATAATCGGGTTAGTGCTTGTTTCAAACAAGACGACAACCTGCAAATAAAAATAAACGCAGGCAGGTGAAAATAAATGCTTCAGACACCTGGGTTAATCAGAACTCAACGCTTTTATTAAAACGTATAAAGATACAAAATAACACCAAAATCTGTAAAAAATTTAACACAGAAGCGGTTTTCTTTCCGTCTGCTGAAAAGTAGTTCCCAACTCCTCCGCCTGCCTCCTTACCAAATAGTTTCACATTAATAAAAAGAATGAAAACTGCTGTTCCCTACGTTGCTCTGGAATATTTAACTGATTCACGACAGCTACACTGTCAAAAACACGTGGCAGAGCTGACGAAATTGAACACAGCCGGCCAGTGCATTTTATTTTTTTTTGTATCTATTTTATATCTGTAATATCAGTCGTATGCAAACCAAGAGATGTAAGAAAAGAAGCACATTATTACCACAGCAATGACTTTGTACAAGTGCGGTGCTTTTCCTTAGTAACTGTTTTTCACAGCTAGTTTACTGAGCATGCTCAACGAGGAACTGTATGTCGCAGCTCAAGGTCATGAGAAGGTTTGAATGGCACAATGAGTAGGGAAATTTCGTACATATCCTAGTTTGCTGTACCAGTCCATATTGTTAAATTTTCGATAAAGCGTCCAGTTTCATAAATTTTGTGGCATCTGATTCATTACTTTTGCCAACTAGTCATTTATTTTTAAGCCTGAAATTTATACCAGTTTCGCACTTTATAGGCTCATAACTGTTGTGGAGATCGCTGGCATCTATTAGAATTAAATAGAACATTGTAGAATGTTCCATTAGAATAATCGTCTTACCTTGTAGAATGTTCTAGAAAGACTCGTCTAGAATGTTCCCCAGCACGCTATATAAGGCGAAGCTGGCCGCTGAGACACACACGCAGATTCACACTGATGCAGACTTATACATTCTCTTGTATAGTTGTATTTTCAGATACACTCAAACGTTTTCCAGATTTTCACGTTTAGTTTAATCATTTCGCGTTACTTCATACTTTTGTGTTGTAGAATTCTTGCTTAATAAACTAGTTTAATTTGACGAAGTGTTTTCTGGTTTTCCCCACGAGCCTTCCGAGAGAAACAAAACACAACAATAACTCCTTTGTCCAAATTTGTGACATTATTTTAGACCTTTATATCATTAAAAGGTTTTGTTTTCATTCTAAACTAAAAATGATGCCAAAGCGTTTTTGTTAATTAAGTAATTATTAATATTATTACTATTATTAGTAAATTATTAATTAATTAATTAGGTTAAAAACTTTATTAACAGCCAGTGTGGTGCCCAACTGCCCGGCGTATTTTAAGTTTAAAATTCAAATTTCAAGTTTACCGCTGTGTTCACATATGAGCTCTTAAACATGTGCACTACATCACAAGTGAACACTTCTAAACTGAGAGAACGATGTACATCTCTTTTCAGTGATGTTTGCGAAATTACTGGAGTTCCAGAACTACTTGGTGGTCGAGTTAAGACACTTCACCCGGCTATACATGCAGGTACACCATCTACAGTTTTTGTAAGCAAAAGGCAACGTGAGCTGCATAGCTAAGTTGTCACGGCACTGTGATTGGCAACGGATGTCAAGGCCTGCTCCAAGGCTGGTTTAGATTCTCTTTCTGGGCCGTTTTGTTCGCCCTATTGAATCCAGCTGTTTACCTGCGTAGGCTTTGTCGTTGAAAAAGCACTGAATAAGCATCTTGTCTCCCGGTATGGCTAATATATAACTTGTCACAGCCACGACAGCAAAATGGAATGGGTATTTGGCTTTTTGTAAATACATAATTAGTGCATAATTTATTGTATCAATTTCTTTTCTACTGGTCTGCTTATTCATTACCTATTTGGCTTCTGTTAAATACATAATTAGTGCATAATGTTCTATACTATAGGCTCTACCTATATAAACTGGTTGTATGTTTGTAAAAATTTACCACTGTTGATGACAGCAGTAGCCACTGATGATTTTTCATATACTACCCCATTTTCAAGTCACATAAAAAGTACACATTTTAACACAATTAATACCTCAAAAGCATTTCTGGTAATAATACATTAAAAACTTGTTTAACGGCAGCCGAGCCCATCTATTGATGACATCACAAACTAACTTAATTTTCAATAGCAAAAATATTCCACTAGCATGTTGCACATGTTTGCAAAAATGAAAATTGAGGTACAGTGCTACTGTAAGATATTCAGTGTGTTGACACGATTTTTAACTATGTAAATTTAAGGTTTTGATAAATCTGGTGTTTTAAATATAAATGTTTTTTTTAATTGTATAAAGTAACAGAATGAGCATGAAAAACCAACCCTGTCCTATGTGCTATTAGCAATGCTACTGCACTGCTGTGTAGTAAATCACAGCTTCTTTCATTTACAGGAATTCTGGCTCGATCAACACGGGAAGATATTGTCGACGTGGTCGCACACGGTTATCAACTTGTTCGCATCGTCGTATGCAACGCTACTGTACTGCTGTGTAGTAAATCACGGCTTCTTTCATTTACAGGAATTCTTTCATTTACAGGAATTCTGGCTCGATCAACACAGGAAGATACTGGCGCCGTGGTCGCACACGGTTATCGACTTGTTCGCGTCGTCGTATGCAACCTCTACCCGTTCGCGGAAGCGGCGTCGAATTCGCACGCGATCCGCGAGGACGCCGTGGAACGGATCGACATCGGCGGAGTGACCCTTTTGCGTGCTGGAGCAAAGAATTACGGACGTGTAACGGTGGTCTGCGATCCAGCTGATTATAGAAAGTAATAACTAGTCACAGTCATAACGTTTTTTTAGTAAAATCTTGCAACTGTAAATAATGCAATTGCAACTGTAAATAATGCAATTGCAAGTTTTGCTCTTGTACTTCATTACAGTCTACCCTCGTTAAACCGGACCCCGTTAGCCCGGATATCGGATAAGACGGACGTCATCCGTGGTAAAGGAAACTGACCGATTTCCGTCCGAGCCAGAGCGCTAAACACAACACGGCGTACCAACTGTACAATAATTTCTTTATCCTCACAGGTTAACTATTTTAAAGTAATATACAGTATAGTATATAGTGCAATGTATATAGGCCTTATTAAGGTGATTATTCCTGTATAATATAGACCATATATATAGGCATATCGGATGAATCGGACAATCGGCTAAACTGGACCACCCCCCCCCCCCCCCACCCCCCAATTAGTCCGGTTTAACAAGGGTTGACTGTAACTTGCTGGCCAATGAGAAATTTCTGTTGTTACGTCAATATTTTGTTACATTGAACATTTGCAAGTAGAAATACTCAGTGTATCTGTTAAAACAGGTTACAAAATTATAAAACTCAACCTTGTTTTATTCAAAATATCTTTTGATATTTCGGCTGATTATGCCTGGTGATCTCGAAGCTTCACGGTCGTCAGTAGTGAAGATGTGCCGCATTGCTGTAAAAAAGCATGGGACAATTTGTTAGAAAGTCAAATAAACGATATTTACGTTCATTTTAACGTTTTAACAAAATATTTCAGGTATTTTTAACATACAGGAGAACGGATAGCACTACTAAATCCTCGGAAAAATGCTAGCGAAAGTTTTGTCTACGAAACTTGATAATTTTCGATGAAAACGAAACTCGTCTAAAAGCGCAATTACCGGCGAACCTGCTTAAGATGTGCTGCATATGTACTGACACTATAAGTACGATGACACCTGCGCTCAAATTTATCAAAGGATGTGGCAATTTAGTAAAATCAATTTGTCTAAAAAATAGAAGGAAATGAGAGTCGTAATTAGTTTTGTGTATTGAATTAATTAAGCAAAGTCAAACAGTCAATTTGTAATTTTTGTAATTTATTATCACTTCAGCATGTATTTTTACATTACAATTTGCATTATCATCTTCAACTATTATGCCCTACAACTAGAAAATGAAATATAGTTACAATAATTGTAACAGAACTACATTAATAATACTATAGCATGATATAGTTAGGGAAAAATTCCAAATATAATTACAAAAATTTAACAGAAGTATATTAATATAGTTACTAAACTACATAATAGTTTGTCAACAAGAAATAGATGCTGCATGGTGGTCAAGAAGCAAAGCTTGTAAGACAACCATGAAAAGTGAAAAAAACGACTTAATTTACAAGAGAGAGAATTATAGAAAAACAGGGAGTAGTTAAGATAAAATAGTAGACAGAGATACGGGAAAAAGAGAAAAGAAATGAATTAGAAAGAAGTGCAGCAGAGACGCGATGAAAAAGTAGGAAAATGTAAAATACAAAATAACCTGTTGCAGTATTTACTGTGACTATCGACAAAACCCAAAAATGGATAATAAGTAAGATTTCAGCAGAAGAGATTTCTTATATCTTTTAAAGCCAAATAATTTTCGACTACCTGCAGATGAACTTGCAAATGATGACATTTACCATTTAACACAACTCTTAGAAACTGGTGAAACTGGCAAATGGTTCTATTTAACTATTTTGTTGCACACGAAATCACATTTTTTCAACTAAATGAGAAAACGAAAAAAGCTGTTTTTATTTTAAAAGTGAATTTTAAAGTATGCACCAAAAAACTTTCCGTACAAAGTTATATTACTTAGCATTATATGCTTACCCGTTTCAAAGACTTATGTTATTGAAACATGAAATTCTTAATCATTTAATATACTCACGTCACCTGGTGAAAAATCACTGGCTCACCATCCCAGTGTGCATCAGTGATTCACCAAAAAAAAAACATTATTGATTTTATTGACGTTATAAAGTTGTTTAAAATTTGGCTGAGTTAGTAAAGACTGGGCTATGAATGTTCCGATTATTTTTTCAAACTTTACGGAATGTCTTCTAAATTTGTTTCAAACAATTCATCATTAAAATGGCTGCGTCTAACGGTCATCACAAGAATTTAAATTGACAAGTTTTGTACAGGGTTGCTGCTAAGGCAAGCTCTGTATGCAATAAGATACCATGTAAGTAAAATTTCAAGACGAATTTTTGAACCTTTATTTATTGTCTTGTCCTTTAATCCTTTCTAAAAATCCCTTGTTGATAGAATTGGCAAAGAAATGTCTGAATCGGTACGGCGTGATACCAGCTTGGGTACAAGGCAACAACTTGCCTTAAAGGTACACTGTCCTAATCGTTAGCTTTGCTGCTTGCCTGCTGTCTTGCTGCATCTCTGCAACACGTCAGCTTGTCTGTCGGCTTCTCCGGTAAATGTGCTGCATGTCAGACCGCACGTCAGCCTAGCTGTGTGCGAGTCTGCTTGTCGAGATGCTTGTTTGCAAAACCTTAGCTGTGGTCAAGTTACGGCTTCACTTAACCCTTTCACACCCGTTGTATCCGGTGGGATACGAGAATATTTTCTGCCTTTAAAATTAATAAAATTTTAAAACTGACAGTTATTTGATCTGTTAATAGTTATTTTGATTTAAGCCAATAACAATAGACTAAAAATGGTGATAAAATGGCAAACTAGAAAATTTACATAGCATAAAAAACTGCACAAGGTACAGTACTTTAGAGACGACTTTGTACAGATCAGCATAGCGTGCATACTAAATGTCTTAAATACTTTAAAAAATTATCAGCAGTTGCAAAATGAAGCACATTTTATGCTTCCATTGAATCCCAATGTATCCCGTGGGATACAGGCTATATTTAGCACACGGGCACAGGTAGAAAAAATAATTATTATGTGTAAACAAGATGGACATACTGAACAAAAGTACCAAGCCAAAAAAAATTTTCTTATTAAAAAAATAATTTGGGACTGAAAGGGTTAAAGTACTTTGGCAAACTAGGAAGAGTTTGAGTTTGAGTTTGAATACAATAATAAATATGTAATTCAATGAATTTTAAGCTGGATCTTTATTATCAGTTATAGTCATAATTATGCAAAAATGTAACAAAGCATTTTTAAATTACAAATATTGTAAAAAAATGTCTCGAAGGAGAAGGAGAGTGACCTCTTTCTCGTAGGTAGTTTCGTAGAGAAAAGGGGACAGGAGTAGAAAACTGTTTTGCTGCGCTAATTCTCTGCGTAGCTGTAGTATGTTGTTGCTGCTGTAGGATGTTGTTGCTGTTGTTGTTACTCTCACTGTTGCTGTAGCATGTTGTTGCTGTTGTTGTTACTCTCACTGTTGCTGTAGCATGTTGTTTTTGCTGTTGTTGGTGGTGTTGTAGCTGTTGCTGCTGTAGAATGTTGTTGCTGTTGTTGGTGGTGGTGTTGTAGCTGTTGCTGCAGTAGAATGTTGTTGCTGTTGTTATTGCTGCTGCTGCTGCTGCTGTAGCATGTTGTTGTTGCTGTTGTTGGTGGTGGTGATGGTTGTGTAGCTGTTGCTGCTGTAGCAAGTTGTTGCTGTTGTTGTTACTCTCACTGTTGCTGTAGCAAGTTGTTTTTGCTGTTGTTGTTGGTGGTGTTGTAGCTGTTGCTGCTGTAGAATGTTTTTGCTGTTGTTATTGCTGCTGCTGCTGTATCATGTTGTTCTGTTGTTGGTGGTGGTGTAGCTGTTGCTGCTGTAGAATGTTTTTGCTGTTGTTGTTGCCGCTATAGAATGTTGTTGCTGTTGTTGTTACTCTCACTGTTGCTGTAGCATGTTGTTTTTGCTGTTGTTGTTGGTGGTGGTGTAGCTGTTGCTGCTGTAGAATGTTTTTGCTGTTGTTGTTGCCGCTATAGAATGTTGTTGCTGTTGTTGTTGCCGCTGTAGAATGTTGTTGCCGCTGTTTACAAAGCAGTCACTATGATTTTCTCTAAAAAAGATTTCCCTCATTGTTCGTTCAGGTCACTGTAATATAACTAAATTTGCGTCACATTAAACAGCTACATTTTTTACCTGTTTAGGCATTTTCTTATACCTGCCGGTACGATGCTGCGATCGCCGATCACTTCCGTCGACAGTACGGTCACGGCGACCTACAGCTGCCGCTGCGCTACGGGATGAACCCCCACCAGAGGCCAGCACAAGTCTACGCGATGTCTCAACGGCTGCCTATTGAAGGTATCCATAATCGTCTTGTGTAAAAGTGAATGGGTACTGATTTTGAAAATTGTCTTCCTGTAAAAAATTGTCTTCCTGTACAAACTTGGCTTCCCATAAAAATTGGCTTCCTGTAAAAAATTGGCTTCCTGTAAAAAATTGGCTTCCTGTAAAAAATGGCTTCCTGTAAAAAATTGGCTTCCTGTAAAAAATGGCTTCCTGTTAAGCGGAGAAACTTATTTTAGCGTTTGATATTGCCACCGATCTCCCGGCCATTAGAATCACGGGTTGTTTTGAAACAGATTCGTGTGGTGATGCATTTTTTTAACGAATTTTGATTTCTAGGGTTAGAATTTGACGAGAATCAGAAAAAAATCGATGATAATTTATGATACATTTTTTGCATAAATGCTAAATCGTGGATCTCTTAACGTTGTCCTAGTTTCTTCGCGGGTTTTTTTCGTAAAAGGTGTTGGGTATTTACCGTGAATTTGCATTTCGCCTTTAACAGATGTAGCGTGTACTTACTGACTAAATGATTTACTTCCGACGGTTTGAAATTTTTTTTTGATACTAATCCAAAAGGGTGGTGCAGATGTAAATTGATCATACTACTGTCAATAATTGACATCAAAATTCTTCACCAGGTCGAAATGTTAACATTTATTTCAATAGATTTATTTTCAAGCTGTTCAATCATTTAACAGCTATTTTTTGTGCACTTGTTTGTCCTCAAACTGAGAAGGTTTAAACCAGGGGTGTGCAAATTATCTGACTAGCCGGGCCACATTAAACTTTCCCGCAATTCCTGCGGGCCACAGGCAGTTTGATCAAGGAGCCAAGTACAGAAAGGCCTAATAACGATTTTTTTGCGTCCGACCTGCGTACATGATTACTACTACACTCAAGAAACTATTTTAGAAGTTATTAAAATTTATATTACAAACCATATATTTCTACTTTCAGGACAGATAGTAGTAATTTCATTACAATGCATATTAGTAATGTGTATCACACAATCTGTGTAGTACAGTGTTATTAAGCTACAACCGTCTTGTAAGTGTTAATGGCATCCGATCTAGTAGAAAAAACTACCCGCACTATCTTTGGGTTCGTGGCACGGACTTCAGCTGGATACACTCAATTAATCGTCCGGGCCGCACTTTCATTAGGTTGACAAATCTCTTCGCGAGCCGCACAAATTCTCTCGGCGGGCCACAATTTGCACACCCCTGATTTAAAGAGCATGTCATTCAGTATTTAACACTCGATTGATGGGAAAGATTATTGCATGATTTGGCAAGAGAAACTTTGTGTTTTTAGTGCTAAACGGATCACCTGGCTTCATTAACTTAAGATTATTGCATGATTTGGCAAGAGAAACTTTGTGTTTTTAGTGTTAAACGGATCACCTGGCTTCATTAACTTATGTGATGCTCTAAACGCTTGGCAACTGGTTAAAGAACTTGGTGCTGAGGCTGGTCTACCTGCTGCTGCATCTTTCAAGCACGTCAGCCCTACAGGTGAATATGGATTAGTGGTGCTAATGGTTTTCTGTGCATTCTTTCTGGGCCGTAATTCAGATGGGCGGCGGAGATGTAAATTTATCATACTACTGTATAATCAGTAGTATTATCAGTACTAGTGAAAGTAGTATGATCAATACTACTTCAGTAATAATAATTGAAAGCCGAAGGTAGTATAAACAGTTTTCTCTGCGTCCTTTTCTGGATACTAATCCAAAAGGGTGGTGCAGATGTGAATTGATAATACTACTATCAATAATTGAAAGCCGAAGGTAGTATAAACAGTTTTCTCTGCATCATTTTTCTGGATACTAATCCAAAAGGGTGGTGCGGATGTGAGTTGATAATACTACTATCAATAATTAAAAGCTGAAGGTAGTATTAATAGTTTTCTCTGCGCACTTTTCTGGATACAAACAAATCTAGATGTGCTTTGATATTTCGGACGATTGAGTCCGGGGGCCCTCAAAGTTTACAGTGGTCAGCACTGAAGATATGCCACATTGCCAGTAAAAACCACGTCACAAACTGTTACGTGAATGAAATTTTCGCTGCATTTGAATTATTTTAGCCAAGATTTTTCAGCAGTTTTTGAGAGGAGAGTGTTTCTAGGAGAAAAAAGAAAAATTGGAATAAATACTAGTAAAACCTCGGAAAAATGCTACGGAAAATTATCGGAAATTTCGACTACGAAATTTAATAAATTTTGTCACGTGACTATCGCAAGAGCGGAAATCTTCGCAGCCGATACAAACGTCGGCTAGCTCAACTCCCATCACTGAACGGCTGTTGCCCCTAAAACTGAGTTTCTTATCCGGGATAGGGCGACTGTAGAAATAAACTGACTGGAGTTGAGTTGAAACGGCGCGGCTCTGGGCTCCATTTATAAACAGAGCTTAAAAATTTCTCTTGAAATTTTGTATCACTTACATGTTATCTTATTGCGCACAGAGCTTGCATTGACAACAACACTGTATAAAACTGTAAAATGTGCATAAAGATACACTTATAAAGAAACAATAAATTTCGCCAACCCAAACTTAACCCAAAGTGCAATTGTTGCAAACCGAAATGAAAATTTAGTTTCGCTAACGTCCCCGATGTGCTGTTGTACGACTGGGTTTCTCTTTCTAGGTGACGTCTCCGATGTGCTGTTGTACGACTGGGTTTCTCTTTCTAGGTGACGTCCCCGATGTGCTGTTGTACGACTGGGTTTCTCTTTGTAGGTGACGTCCCCGATGTGTTGTTGTACGACTGGGTTTCTCTTTCTAGGTGCAGCCGTAGGAATTCCGCTCAGTGAAGTTGAAGCCAAGCATTGCATGGTGGATGACTTGTTGCATACGTTGACTCCACTGGCTTCGGCGTACGCTCGCGCTCGCGCTGCCGATAGACTGGCTTCATTTGGAGATTTCGTGGCTTTGTCCGAGCCGTGTGATACGGCAACGGCCAGAATTATTTCAAGAGAGGTGGGTATTTGGCATTTGTCCGTTATGACTGTCGGAGTTTTCCAAAAAATTCTTTCCCGTGAAATTTTTTCTCACCATTGTCTTATCATGTTTTCTCCAGAGTTGCTTTTCTTTGTAATTTTTTGTACCCGTTACGATATGCCACCTCACTGCAGCATGTACGTCACTTTCTGTTCAGTTACGTATGAGGGGGCAGTACGAATAGCTAAGTGGTTAGTGTGTGTGTGTATAGTGAGTGCATTAAAGCAGCACCAATCCTGGATAGTTTATGGATAGGTGACTGCTGTGTTAAATACTCGTTTTGGATGACTTCATATGCTATACTATCCCCAGGTATTTACATGTGAGGGGCAGTACGAATAGCTAAGTGGTTACTATATGTGTGTATAGTGAGTGCATTAAAGCAGCACCAATCCTGGATAGTTTATGGATAGGTGACTGCTGTGTTAAATACTCGTTTTGGATGACTTCATGTGCTATGCTATTCCCAGGTATTTACATGTGAGGGGGCAGTACAAATAGCTAAGTGGTTGCTATATGTGTGTATATAGTGAGTGCATTAAAGCAGCACCAACCCTGGATAGTTTATGGATAGGTGACTGCTGTGTTAAATACTCGCTTTGGATGACTTCATGTGCTATGCTATTCCCAGGTATTTACATGTGAGGGGGCAGTACAAATAGCTAAGTGGTTACTATATGTGTGTATATAGTGAGTGCATTAAAGCAGCACCAACCCTGGATAGTTTATGGATAGGTGACTGCTGTGTTAAATATTCGTTTTGGATGACTTCATGCGCTATACTATTTCCGAGGTATTTACCGAGCTTGCACATACACATTCAAGCATGGCTGGGACGCCTCTGCCAGTGCAGTGCCTCAATTTAGAGCAGTCTTGTAAGTGAGCTAGATTTCAGTCTGCAGACATTGAGTAGATCTGACCACTGACCACAACCATCTGACCACTGATAGTTGAAGTCCAGCCAAGATTCTCCCGCTTTCAAATTATCGCGTCCGTTAATCACGAAACGCGCCAACAATTAAATAACTAATTAATTAAAATAAGGAAATTAATTAAATAATCATTAAAATAATTAAGAATTAAACACTGTTAGGTATCCGATGGTATAATCGCTCCCGGATACGGGGAGGAAGCTCTGGGGATGCTGCGGAAGAAGAAGGGCGGCAAATACTGCGTGATGAAGATGGACCCGCTGTACCAACCGGCGGATTTGGAAACTAGGACCGTATTTGGCCTGCAGCTTGAACAGACAAGGAACAATGCCGTCATCGGTGCAGAATTATTTAAAAATGTGGTGACCGATCGAAAGCTGGTGAGCATCTTTATGCACTTTTTACAGTTTTATACAGTGTTGTTGTCAATGCAAGCCCTGTACGCAATAAGATAACATGTAAGTGGTACAAAATTTCAAGAGAAATTTTTAAGCTTTGTTTATAAATGGAGCGCAGTGCCGCACCGTTTAGCAGCTGAGCTACAGTCAGTTTATTTCTACAGTCGCCCTAGCCCCGCGAAGATTTCTGCTCTTGCGATAATCACGTGACACTGCAAATCACTGGTTGGAGGAGGAATTACAGAAACATTTTGGGTATTAGATGGCCAAGGAAAATTTCAAACAAAGATCTGTATGAAAAAATAAAAGAAGAACCTTGGACAAGAAAAATAAAAAGACGACGTTTAAGATGGATTGGGCACATGCTTAGACTACCTGATGATATTCCAGTAAAGATAGCTCTTCAACACGCCATAGAGAACCAGCTAAAAAACCTGCAGGAGGACAAATGTTAACATATTTAGATTTTGCACAGAAAGATTTAAACACTTCAGCATTGATCCTTAGAAATAAATGCACTTGGGGCATTGCAGCGTGTAGGGAGTCCTGGCATAGGGAGGTGAGCAGTATCATGTCCCTGGACGTGTGATTCATTGAAGAAGAAGAAGAAGAAGAAGAAGAAGAAATCACTGGTTGAAATAAGACAAACGCATCGCACATTCGCTGTCAGAACGTTAGTCACATGTCTGAGATCATTTTGGTGTTTTGATTTTGATTTATTGGTAACGAAGATAAAGCTTACCAGGAGTTAGACTTAGATTTGCACTAAATCATTGCTTTTTTGTAATAATGAAAAATTGATCTCTAATCCATTATTTGAATCTGTACATCAGCTTCTCTATGTGTATAAGCAACACGAATTATTTAAAAAATTTGTCTCCGTAATTAACGGTTAACTAACAATTTATCATTTATTTAGTTAAGAAAAGTTGTGAGCTTTAGCTGACTTAGCTGGTTTTTTTCGTAAGCTGAAAAGTCGGTTAACCTCCGTTGAGCACAGATCGCCTTTATTTATGAAAAGTGTTGCCTTTTCCTTTAAATAATTAGGCAGTGCTTTCCTACTAGCGATAGTTAGTATGAAACTATCGAGTTTTTTGATAAAATGTTAATTGCAAATAAAATAAATAAATTTCTGTTAAGTAGGGGTGTGCAAACTGCGGCCCGCTGGCTACTTGCAGCCCGCCGAGAGATCTTGTGCGGCCCGCGAAGAGGTTTGTCAACGTAATGAAAGTGCGGCCCACGCGATCCAGCTGAAGTCCGCGCCAAAGATAGTGCGGGTAGTTTTTCCTCTAGATCGGATGGCATTAACCCTTACAAGACAGTTGTCACTTAATGTCACTGTCGGACATGATGAAATATATGGTTTTTAATATAAATTTTAATAACTTCTAAAATAGTTTCTTGAGTGTAGTAGTAATGATGTGCGCAAGTCGGATGCAAAAAAAATTGTTATTAGGCCTTTCTGTACTTTGCTCCTTGATCAAACTGCATGTGGCCAAGGAATTGCGGGAAAGTTTAATGTGACCCGGCTAGTCTGATAATTTGCACACCCCTACTGTAAAGGTATATATTTGTAGATATCGTGTAATTTCATTTACGTAGGTACCTGAGAGCATTATACGAGATATGATTATTGCTACGACATGCGTAAAGTACACGCAGTCCAACTCAGTATGCCTCGTAAAGGACGGGCAGGTTATTGGAGTCGGAGCGGGGCAGCAGTCTCGTGTGCAGTGTGTCAAGCTTGCAGCGGAAAAAGCCAAAAACTGGTAAAATTATTCGTGAAAATTTTTCAAGTTTCTGTGAGCTAAAAACCCCTACGGGTTTGGAGAGAGCGAGTTCTTCAATTTACGGAAAAAATGTTTATTTAAAATTTGTGTTTTTTTTTATAAGATTTCGGGGTTAAGATTTGTCGGTTAACACTGAGAGCATCAAAATATTATGACGCCTTAGGCTTATAGTACAGTACATGCTGATCTTTATCTTTGGCTATTTGTATAAGAAGTGCAGATACAATTACGTGTGGTGTATTAATATCATTAATGCCTATTAATTGGACTCTTCTTATGTGTAGCTCTTATATGCCTAACTTTTATATCTAAGCAGGCGGAGCAACTGTTTGTGGTGTATTATGTTTTATACAATAAATATACTTGTTTGTTATATAACACTAATATGATGGTGGACAAGTCTTATATAAAATTGGACTAAGTAACTGTTTGTGGGGTGTTAGAAAATATGTGTAACCTATTGGTAAATATGCCCTTTCTATTAAATACTATTAGAAGAGCAATTTACCAAAACTGCAGAGAAATTGGGTCGGGTTTGCTTTAACTAGGAAGTCTCTTCTAGGTGGCTTCGTCAGCATCCGAATGTCTTGAGCATGCACTTTAAGAAGGGCGTGAAACGGACGGAAATGACAAACGCAGTTGACGTTTATGTTAACAGTTCTTTGGAAGAGGTACGATTGCTTATAATAAAGATGATGGACGAGATGAAGTAATAATAATGATGATGATAAGATAACTTTTGCTTAGTTAGAGAAGCCTGCGCCTCAAGTGTTCTCAATATTTCTTGAAAATTTACGTAATATTATCTAAACTTTTCACTGGTCACAAGCTGAAGAAAGGGTCATTTTTAACTTCATCCCGTAAAACTTCCCGTAAAAGTTACATTACTTAGCATTTTTATAGGCTTAGCTGTTTGAAAGACTTATAACTTCACTGTCAGACTTACCATCCCAGGATGCATCACTGATTCACCAAAAAAAAAGGAGAAATTCCTGTTTAAGCCTGGAAAGATTTATGCAACTAGAAATAATAATTTAAAATGTTTTTACCAACTTGTTAAGTGTCGCTGACCAAAAACGTATTTTTAATCTTATTGACAAGATATAGTGATTTAAAATTTTACTTAGTTCGTGAAGAATGGACTACGAATGCTCTGATTATTTTTTCAAACTTAACACAATGTTATCTAGACTTGTTTCAAACGCCTTACTGTCAAATGGCTGCGTCTAATGATCATCGCGGGAGCTCAGATTTACAAATTTTATACAGCGTTGCTGCTAACGCAAGCTCTATGCACAATAAGATAGATGTAAATGATATGAACTCCGGATAAGAATCTTTTAAGATTCATTTATGAGGAGCGTTTTTGTGCTTTGATTTTATTAAATCCACAAAATATTTTCTGTTTTATCTTGTTTTCTAGTGACTCTACAAAAATTCAAAAATGAATTGGAAAATACTGAACTAGCCTCCAAAAAATCAATAATATAATAAGATCAAATCACAGCTTATGTATTATCCATATTCAACACAAAACATCTATAAAGCATCCAATTTCAATTTCAATTTGTAAATATTCCAAGGTTTTGAAGTCTTAAATTTATGTACTTATGTAATTAATTACAACCTTGCTTGTGTTTTTAATTGTAAATTCATTTTACTCTATAACACTATTGTTCACGGCAGCGGAAACACTGATTACACTATCAGTTTTTGAATGTGAAGTTTACAGTTCAGTTATGTGTAATTTTAATAACAATAAAGAAATTTATTGTTGTTGTTGTTGTGTTGGTGGTGGTGGTGGTGTTGTTGTTGTTGTTGTTGTTGTGTTGGTGTGGTGTTGTTGTTGTTGTTGTTGTTGTTGTTGTTGTTGTTGGTGTGGTGTTGTTGTTGTTGTTGTTGTTGTTGTTGTTGTTGTTGTTGTGTTGGTGGTGTTGTTGTTGTTGTTGTTGTGTTGGTGGTGGTGGTGGTGTTGTTGTTGTTGCTGTTGCTGCTGCTGTTGTTGTTGTTGTTGCTGCTGCTGCTGTTGTTGTTGTTGTTGTTGTGTTGGTGGTGGTGGTGGTGGTGTTGTTGTTGTTCTTCTTCTTCTTCTTCTTTTTCTTCTTCTTGTTTTTCTTCTTGATGATGTTGTTGTTGTGGTTGTGGTTATTATTATTATTATTATTATTATTATTATTATTATAACTGTTTTCATTATTTTCAGCAGGTAGACGATGTTGAACTTTTGAACTCGTTGGAACATGTACCACCAGCATTGACAGTGGTGAGTTGAATTGTTGTAGTTGAAGGTGTGTCACATTGTGGAGTGCCTGTTGTAGCAGGCAGAAATTGACTGGAATTTGTATGAAGAGACAGCTGCTTGATGGAATGAGTATAACAGTAAAGATGATAACCTTTTTATCATAAATTATCATTTTTTCACTTTTTTGAAAAAATAAAAGCTTACAGCGCCAGGAATTTTATTTGTTATGGAGTTACTGATTTCTCTGTTTTTTTCCTGAAGTATTTCCTGTTTCTTGTTTTGTACAAATTATCACCACTAGGACATTAACTTAGTAATTGCTTGTACCAAGACCTCATGAATGTTACCTAGTTAAAAAAACTTACTGATTCAGTGAAGCGTTTTGCTATTGTAAAAAGGGTAACGAAAAAGCTCACACAGAGGCAGTAACTTTTGGGCAGTCGCTCTGTAAGCACTCCGTCTTTCATTCACCCTGCCTCTGGTGAAGCAGACTTTATAAACTGCTTCAAAGTTTGGCTAATTCGAAAAACTTCCTGATTCAGTGAAGCGTTTTGGTGTTAAAAAAAGTAACGAAAAAGCTGACACACGGGGCAGTAACTTTCGGACAGTCACTCTGTAAGCACTCCGTCTTTCATGCACTCTGTCTCTGGTGAAGCAGACTCTAAACTGCTTCAAAGTTTGGCTAATTGGTAAAGGTTATCTATTATCATTCACATCTCTTATCAAAGTGTTTTGATTGGAACAGTCAAAACAGAAAAGTGATTTATCTTAAAATAAACAGACTTGAACTCTAAACCTACAGTTCAGTGAATTGTTACCAAGGCAACGGTATTACAAAACGATCGTGAAAGAGAAGCTTTACGAAAGACAATAACAATTTTTTACTTTCAGAGCGAGAGACGTGATTGGCTGCGGAAACTTCGGGGAGTCGTTCTGAGTTCAGATGCCTTCTTTCCATTCCGTGACAGTATCGACTGTGCTGCTCGGGTAGGTTTCATTCTGTGATCTTTTAGGTGTGTTTCGTTCCATGGGAGTGAATAAAAATACAAATAAAAATACTTTTGTTTCCGTATAATCGCCCGGGTAATATTTTTTTATCACGTACCCAGCCAGGAATTTTATATATTGTTACGGAGGCACCTGTGTCGGGTCAGGTGTAGGGCCCTCTACACGCCCTGCTTCCACGTCAGCAGCGACTCACCCCTTTCTTGTAGGTCCAGACGTCTTGTTTGGGCCTACACGGGGTGTGAGAAGCCAGCTGACCTGGAATGCCAGTATAAAAGCGTGTAGAGGTCACTACAGCCTGGATTTCTGACACAGGTGCTCCTCGGGTGTAGTGCTGTTACTGAGTTAGTTAGTTATTTTTTGTGCACGTGTATTTTGGTTCCCTATTTTTATTAGTGCTGATAATAAACTCCGTACAGTGTAGTTTTTGTGTATTTTGTTTTATGAGATTTAGATGACATGCTATAACAGGTATAAGGTACTAGTTTACAGACATTAACTCAGTTAATTAGCATAACATTTGTAATTAAAATTGACATTTGTAGTTAAGTAATCGGTTACACAACGATAGTAAAATGGATCTTCATGATGCGCAATATCACGAACGCCGTGCCATCTTGAAGTTCCACCCCCTGAGTCGAATTCAGTCCAATATCAAGACCGCTATGCCATCTTGGAGTTCGACCCCCTGAGTCAAATGTACATTTTTGTACATTCATACACTTGACACTGTCATATAAAAACGTATTTTTTTTAATTAAAACGTGACACACAATCATTATTATAACATCGTTCTTTCGGGGAACGCAGGACGCGTCCGTGTTTTTCCTCGGCTAATTCTCGGCCAGGGTTGCCATTTTGTAATGCTGCTCATTGTATTGGAGATTAAAGTTTATCGAATAATTATATGATAACTTAGTAATGCGAAACTAAACAGCAAAGCGTGAAAAAATGTGCATTGAAAAAAATTAAAACATTGCTGCTAACCAGTGGGAAATAAACAAACTTTGATTTCAACTGATTTTAAATATTCCGCAATTCAGCTTTCAACATTCACAACTCCCTCCCTGCTGCCATCTTCTGAGTTGATGAGAGAATTAAATTCTTTTTTGGCCTCATGATCATGTTATTTGAGATTAATTTTTCTTCCAAACTTGTACTTTAATTTCTCTTCCAATCTTGTACTTTAATTTCTCTTCCAATCTTGTACTTTAATTTTTCTTCCAATCTTGTACTTTAATTTTTCTTCCAATCTTGTACTTTAATTTCTCTTCCAATCTTGTACTTTAATTTTTGTTCTAGTCTTGTACTTTAATTTTTCTTCCAATCTTGTAATTTAACTTTTCTTCCAATCTTGTACTTTAATTTCTCTTCCAATCTTGTACTTTAATTTTTGTTCTAGTCTTGTACTATAATTTTTCTTCCAATCTTGTACTTTAATTTTTTTCTAGTCTTGTACTTTAATTTTTCTTGCAATCTTGTACTTTAATTTTTCTTCCAAACTTGTACTTTAATTTTTGTTCTAGTCTTGTACTATAATTTTTCTTCCAATCTTGTACTATATTTTTTTTCCAATCTTGTACTTTAATTTTTCTTCCAATCTTGTACTTTAATTTTTGCTCTAGTCTTGTACTATAATTTTTCTTCCAATCTTGTACTTTAATTTTTTTCCAATCTTGTACTTTAATTTTTCTTCCAATCTTGTACTTTAATTTTTCTTCCAAACTTGTACTTTAATTTTTCTTCCAGTCTTGTACTTTAATTTTTCTTCCAATCTTGTACTTTAATTTTTGTTCTAGTCTTGTACTTTAATTTTTTTCTAATCTTGTACTTTAATTTTTTTTCCAATCTTGAACTTTAATTTTTGTTCTAGTCTTGTACTTTAATTTTTCTTCCAATCTTGTACTTTAATTTTTTTCCAATCTTGTACTTTAATTTTTCTTCCAATCTTGTACTTTAATTTTTTTCCAATCTTGTACTTTAATTTTTTTTCCAATCTTGTACTTTAATTTTTGAACTAGTCTTGTACTTTAATTTTTCTTCCAATCTTGTTCTTTAATTTTTTTTCCAATCTTGTACTTTAATTTTCCTTCCAATCTTGTACTTTTCAAACTTCACACAATTTTATCTAAACTTGTTTCAAATGATCTTCCATTAGGTCATCACAAGAGTTTGAATTTGAAAGTTTTATACAGTGTTACTGCCGACGCTAGCCCTGTGTGCAAAAAGGCACTAAACAATTTAATTGCAATCTTTGTCTCAAAGTAGAAAGTTTGTTTTGTCGGCACGATTTTTCTACGAATTTACAAATCGGTTCAGTCATGCATCGGCATTTATGTATTAACGTATTTTGCTATAGGTTGGAGTCGAGTACGTAGCAAGTCCTAGCGGCAGCGTATCTGATCGGAGCATCATTGATGTTTGCAACGAGTACGACATCGTGTTGGCACACATTAATGTCAGGCTTTTTCATCACTAAAGTTTAAGTGAAAATTGTACGTACACAATCGGACGAAAGCGGGGAGGCGTCGGTCTGAATTTTTCTACGTTCAAGTCCTTCAGGACCGTAAGCGTTTGCTGTATTTTTCACGGGTTCAGGAAAAACTGCTCGTACCAAGCAACGATTGTGTTGTATCTCATATTTTCTGTACGTTTCTACGCGTCACGCAATGGATTTTCATGCAAAATTATATGTGAAATGCATTTGCTTACCTTAGACAAATTATAAATCGATTTTTGACGAATAAATTGAAAGAAGCTTTCAGTAACTGCTGTGTGTGTAACAATGTACAGTATCACTTGTGTGAAATCAGCTAATGAAGGAAATTTCAATTATCCAGACACAACACTCTGATATACTCTGGTCTCAAGTCTATTCTATTTTTAACGGGAAATTCCTGTTAAAAAGTGAAACAACATTAATTTTTCCTTGGCTGATCGGTCGGTTTTCCTGGAAATGTGTACAGCAGACTTCTTACACAGGCATGCAATCCATAAAATAGTGTGTACTTCACCGCAAGTGTAAAACAGACTGAGCAACTCGATAGGCTGAGTTGTATAGCTGAGATTCTCCTGAACAGAACAGTACCTAATTTGTAATCATTTAGTTATGTCTGTGCTCATACAGTAGCAAAAAAGTCATGTCTTATGAGATTTATTTTGAATGGTGCGATCCTGAAGGAGTTAATTAAACTATGATTATCCAAAAATCAAAATCTATAATAATTACTAATTTTAGAACGGAAAACTTTTTCTGTAAACTGGTGATACAGAATCTGTTACTGGATCAGAATCAATATTTTTAATGGATCAGTGTCAGTTGCTTGTTGTATAAGATAAACAATTTTTCTAAATTTTTACTGTGAATCAACTGCTTAATGATGAACTATTTTTCCAAATTTTTACTGTGAATCAACAGCTCAAAGATAAACTATTTTTCTAAATTTTTACTGTGAATCAACTGCTTAAAGATAACTATTTTTCTAAATTTTTACTGTGAATCAACTGCTTAAAGATAACTATTTTTCTAAATTTTACTGTGAATCAACTGCTTAATGATGAACTATTTTTCTAAATTTTACTGTGAATCAGCTGCTTAAAGATAAACTATTTTTCTAAACTTTTACTGTGAATCAGCTGCTTAAAGATAAACTATTTTTCTAAATTTTTACTGTGAATCAACTGCTTAAAGATAACTATTTTTCTAAACTTTTACTGTGAATCAACTGCATAAAGATAAACTATTTTTCTAAATTTTACTGTGAATCAGCTGCTTAAAGATAAACTATTTTTCTAAATTTTTACTGTGAATCAACTGCTTAAAGATAAACTATTTTTCTAAATTTTTACTGTGAATCAACTGCTCAAAGATAAACTATTTTTCTAAATTTTTACTGCGAATCAACTGCTTAAAGATGAACTATTTTTCTAAATTTTTACTGTGAATCAACTGCTCAATGATGAACTATTTTTCTAAATTTTTACTGCGAATCAACTGCTTAAAGATGAACTATTTTTCTAAATTTTTACTGTGAATCAACTGCTTAATGATGAACTATTTTTCTAAATTTTTACCGTGAATCAACTGCTTAATGATAAACTATTTTTCTAAATTTTACTGTGAATCAGCTGCTTAAAGATAAACTATTTTTCTAAATTTTACTGTGAATCAACTGCTTAAAGATAAACTATTTTTCTAAATTTTACTGTGAATCAGCTGCTTAAAGATAAACTATTTTTCTAAATTTTACTGTGAATCAGCTGCATAAAGATAACTATTTTTCTAAACTTTTACTGTGAATCAACTGCATAAAGATAAACTATTTTTCTAAATTTTACTGTGAATCAGCTGCTTAAAGATAAACTATTTTTCTAAATTTTTACTGTGAATCAACTGCTTAAAGATAAACTATTTTTCTAAATTTTTACTGTGAATCAACTGCTCAAAGATAAACTATTTTTCTAAATTTTTACTGCGAATCAACTGCTTAAAGATGAACTATTTTTCTAAATTTTTACTGTGAATCAACTGCTCAATGATGAACTATTTTTCTAAATTTTTACTGCGAATCAACTGCTTAAAGATGAACTATTTTTCTAAATTTTTACTGTGAATCAACTGCTTAATGATGAACTATTTTTCTAATTTTTTACTGTGAATCAACTGCTCAAAGATGAAATATTTTTCTAATTTTTTACTGTGAATCAACTGCATAAAGATAAACTATTTTTCTAAATTATTACTGTGAATCAACTGCTCAATGATGAACTATTTTTCTAAATTTTTTCTGTAAATCAACTGCTTAATGAACCAAAGTCAATATAAAATGTCTGAATTCATCAAAAGTTTTGTGATTTTGAGATTTATTTTATTTTGTTCTTTAGTTTCACATGAAAAATAACTCTTATCCAATAAGTTTTAGCGACTCGGCGGAACTATTCCGTACTGAACCCTTTCGCGTATCACCCGATGCAAAAAACGAAGAATTCGGACACGATTGGTGCAGTCGGGAATAGTTCACGCTGGTTTGTTACGCACAGCTAAAGATGGCGATGCCGGTACTTCCGTGCGGTAAACGACAGAACAAACTCGCCGTTAAGCGTAAGTTGTGGACGGGATTTATTTCTGGTTCAAAGTTTCTGGAATTAACTTTTTGCCGTTGTTGTTACCGTTCGTTTGCCGCACGGAGAAGCGTTCGGAATTTTTTCACATTTTTTTCATTTATGCACGTTAGACCGACAAGTTCTACCGGCGCACGCAATCGCATGCTGCCGATTGCGCGCGCCGGGAGATCACAAAAAACAAGTACCTCGCCCCGCCCAGAATGAATGTGCTAAACATATGAGAAAAGAGGAAACAGTACTGGTCTAAAATCAGTTTACACAATGCTGAACTAGGAAACAGTACCGGTCTAAGATCAGTTCACGCAATGCTGAACTAGGAAACAGTCCGAGTTTATGCAATGCTGAACTAGGAAACAGTACCGGTCTAAAATCAGTTCACGCAATGCTGAACTAGGAAACAGTACCGGTCTAAGATCAGTTCACACAATGCTGAACTAGGAAACAGTACCGGTCTAAAATCAGTTTACACAATGCTGAAAACTAGGAAACAGTACCGGTCTAAACTCAGTTTACACAATGCTGAACTAGGAAACAGTACCGGTCTAAACTCAGTTTACACAATGCTGAACTAGGAAACAGTACCGAGTTTATGCAATGCTGAACTAGGAAACAGTACCGGTCTAAAATCGGTTTACACAATGCTGAACTAGGAAACAGTACCGGTCTAAAATCAGTTTACACAATGCTGAACTAGGAAACAGTACCGGTCTAAAATCAGTTTACACAATGCTGAACTAGGACAGATCTACCTAGTTATCGTTAACAAGACAAATGCAGTATACTAGTTTCCAAATGTACTTCAAAGCAACAATGCTATATCACGTATAAACTATACTCGAATACGGTACTATCAAGTAATGCATGTTTAGCAAATTCATTCTTCTACGGCGACGATAACTGCTGAGAAGCCAAGTAGGCTTTTTGCCCACATTTCTTATTTGTCAGAAGCCATATAATTTCACTAGGTCGTTTTCGAATGCAAATTTTACTGTCAAAAATATCTCCCCTTACTCTGATTACGTCAAAAATACTTTAATTATGCCAAAAATACTCTAATTACGTCAAAAATACACCCAGCAGCTTATCACGCCATTGCTGTGACAACTACTAAACCAAACACTCAACTTCACGGTGTCGAGATTTCTGGAAAAGTAGTTGTCTCCATACGAGGCGAGGCCGGCTTCAATGTTTGACGAAGCCAGATTTTGCTCAGGCTAAAGTTGAAAGGGTTTCCACCGCTTCGTTTTACTGTATTCGCAGCAAATTATTCATCAAGATGCTGCGCGCGACAGACGCATTCTTTGCGAGAATAAAACGGCCGATGTTAAACTGACGGAGCCCAATTTGAAAGTTTGTCGTATGGTGGCAGCACCTACCATTGTAAAACCTGCAGACGGTCAGTATAGAACTTTCTCCCACTCGCTAAAGTGCAGGAAATTTCAAGTCCAACGTAAAAACGACGAACGTTTACAGTGGCGGATTTAGGGGGGGTGGACCCAAGACGCCTGGACCCCCCTTTCATAGTACGAGTTATAGCACACCGAGTGAATATCTGCTCTGGATTACAAGCTTCAGCACGTTTAATGGCAGCTTTTAATGAATTATATCGAGTAGTAAAAGTCCGAGGTGACATAATGAGTTCTAAAATATTTAATATGCTTAAGGAAATGGTCTAAAATACAACAAAGCGGACCCGGCTTACAACTGGTGCTGTAGACCCCCTAGCTGCTTTTTTGTTGGCCCACCCTTTTTCTAAAGGTTGTATCCGCCCCCGGTTTACATAATTTCCAGTATACGATCTCTTTGTACCCCCCTCCTTGCAACCGATCTCGAAGCAATGAAACACGCCGATCGTGTACTGCTTTGTTCTTTCAACTTTAGCCTGAGCATTTACAAATAGTAGAAGAGTAAATATATTTGTTATTATAACTTTGGGAAGCTCGCAAGACTGCACCTCGTGATTTGGTCCCTCGTGTAAAACGTCTGTCGCGTCCGAACGCGCGTGTGCGCGAAACCGGACGTGCGCTCCCAAAGCAATAATAAGGCACTAGATACGCGTACGAGTGGACGGGAGGTGAGGTGGCTAACCCGACCAACGCATCCACCCGTACCTCACGAACCGGATGACGACATCCGGTCCTCAAAATTCCACTTTTACGACAACACATTTCATCAATTCTCATAAAAGCACAAATTTTTGCAAACACGAACCCATTCGGGCGGCAGAAATTCGAAATTGCACTAAATTTACGTAAGTGAATGCGGCAAGATTGCAAATCTGATTTTCTGAATTTCCGCCACCTAGAATTCAGTTCAGCTTAAGCCTTAGTCACACAATAAACAAAGCAATGTGAACGTTACAAGTCTTATTACAGTGTGAACACAACGTTTTGATTCCAACATAACCATAAATTTCGCACAGGCGAAGAGCTGACTAGTTTTTGAAATTATTGATTTTTAACGCGAAACGTTACGGCTAGTTGTATCCAAGCTAAACAAGTTATCACTATCTGAAAATTATTTCCGTACATTGCTTCCAGTTTTCTACATATACAAAAGGCCAACAATATTATCTATCACACAGTGTTACATGGAATTGGATATCTCTGTTGCAGCATCTAACACAGGGGTGTGCAAATTATCTGACTAGCCGGGCCACATTAAACTTTCCCGCAATTCCTGCGGGCCACAGGCAGTTTGATCAAGGAGTCAAGTACAGAAAGGCGTAATAACGATTTTTTTGCATCCGACCTGCGTACATCATTACTACTTACACTCAAGAAACTATTTTAGAATTAGTTATTAAAATTTATATTACAAACCATATATTTCTACTTTCAGGACAGATAGTGGTAATTTCATTACAATGCATATTAGCAATGTGTATCACACAGTCTGTGTAGTGCAGTGACATTAAGCTACAACCGTCTTGTAAGGGTTAATGGCATCCGATCTAGTAGAAAAAACTACCCGCACTATCTTTGGGATCGTGGCACGGACTTCAGCTGGATACACTCAATTAATCGCCCGGGCCGCACTTTCATTAGGTCGACAAATCTCTTTGCGGGCCGCACAAATTCTCTCGGCGGGCCGCAATTTGCACACCCCTGATTTAACAGATTACAAACAGGCTTCGTAGCACATGCAAACAATATAAAACAAGATGACACATTTTATGCTCAGAGAAACTCCGGAAAAAAAGACTAACACTGCCTCTTTAAAAACAAATCAAATTCAAACCTCTTATAAAGAGATTTTCATTCTTACCGATGCTCTCGGTTACACTAAATAAAAGAAAAGTATCGGACAGCTATTGCCATCTCTGTTTCACTGAGATAAACTTTTCATTCGAAGACGTGATATAAGAGCACAATTCTTACAATCGTACAGAAAAATCATTAAATATTTACAACCGCCCACGCATATTTAGGAAAAGAAAAAAGAGACGCCCTCTCTCGTCTCGCACATTAATCTTCATCGACAGCGCGAAGAGAAAAAAATCATACACTTTAAAGAAAAAGAATTTTTACAGCAATCTGCACCAGATGGTGCCACCGTAGAAAACTGCTTTACGGTCCCCACACATCACTGGCTCTTGATGAAACACATCATATAAAGCACGCTCTACACGGTCACTTATCACCCAAATCTTGGAAGCAATAAAACCGATAAATGCGTCGGCTGCAATAAGTGACAAAAGCACTCGGTCCCTCGATCACCGCAGTGCCCTCAGCCTCATTTTCAATAAACCGACTCGATTCGAAATCGGAAAGCACCAAAATGTGCAGATGCACAGGAGAAACCTTCGCCAATTCTAACCCTGGCAAGAATTTTGCATTTTCGGCTAGAAACGAGAGACAAAC
Source organism: Tubiluchus corallicola (assembly GCA_030141605.1). Lineage (NCBI taxonomy): Eukaryota > Metazoa > Priapulida > Priapulimorpha > Priapulimorphida > Tubiluchidae > Tubiluchus > Tubiluchus corallicola. Next base: position 7,915 of record JAQGDQ010001372.1, on the reverse strand, counting down.
AACGCTGCGTTGAAATGTGAAACTCAGACGTCCGTTTGGCGAGGTGCTTCTCCTTTAAAAAACCTTCCGATACGCCCAACGATTTGAAATGTACACATATTTACACAATATCATTCCTCGGTACACACACTTAATGTACAAAAATAAATCAATAAGCACACTAATATGAAAAAGAGCGAAGTTGAAATAATGAAGTTGAAATAATGGACACAGCCACTCACTCTCATCGATACACCCCCGTCACCATTATAAAACAACAGCGAAAATTTGTGTGAAATATTTAGGGACGAGAAAAATCAAGTTAGCTTATTTGGTTGGCGACAGCAACGGGTAGTGAAACTAAACCGTTACGCTAGCATACGGAAACGGCAAAGCGCTACAAAATAAATCTGCACTTACGCAAAAAACGTATATAAAGTCTTTAAAAAAAGCCACAAAAGGTAAAATATACGTATCCTATATTACACGCGAAACCATTAACAATATTGTGCTAGTCCAGTTACGTAATTGCTGATCTGACTTTTGTTAAGCTGCTTAACACCCCCCTCCCTGTACAACAAAAATTTCAACAAAATGTACATACTTAGTCATATATGCATGCATATAATATGCAAATATTTTTTATTTTTTGACGATTAAGTCGGTAAAAACGCACGAAGGCGAGGCAAATTTGTCCGATAATAAAAAAACCATAAAAGCAACAAGGAGACAATATGGCTGCTGATCGAAAACGAACGGTAAGTGCAGAAAATAATTTAATCCATCGCTGGTAAACCGATTTTACTAACAAAATGCCTTTTAAAGGAAAATGAACAAAATTAGAGCAATTTTGGCAGAAACCAGATGGTAGAAATACCTAATGATGCCAGACAAATTTGCGTCGCCTTCGCTGCTTTGCAAGTAAAAATACACGTGTTAAAACTAATCATATGTCTCTTGTACAGCGCAACACGACTCCCAAATAATGCACGAACAAACCGCACTACCCTCACCCCTCCCCTGCGCAATGGTTCAGGCCAACCATGCTCCGGAAACAAACGAGCATCCTCCGCTCTTCGACGAACCGCGCCGAGTTCCTAATTTCTTCCTCCAGGCGCGCTGCTGTCGTTGCAAGTCCTAGTCACCAGGTGGAGCTGATGGTCGGCCTGCACCACTTTGACGATCGTTCGGAAAGTGAAATTACACCAGCGAACATCTTCATCACAGACGGACACCATGAGAATAAAAAAACAAGAGAACGTTCGCACTTCCCCAGGGTGTGACAGACGGTAACGCTTCATCATCACAAGTCTGCTGATCACAGGGCGGCGCCACGTGGACGGCGCGCGCCTAAAATTCGGAGCTGCTCATCAGATAACGCGGATCGACGCTGAGTCGTCGCGACGACGGACCGATGCTCACGGCGGCCCGCTGTCGCAGTAGGCGACGTCGTAGGATGCTCGATTCGCTCGGTGATCGTGCCAGCGCCGGGCGGGAACTGATTCTAGACGACAAACCTACAAGAAAATTCAAAACTGCAGCACGATTCAACAAGTGAACAGGACTTTCATTTTCAAAACGTGTTTTCATTAGAAACTGCAGCACGATTCAACAAGTGAACAGGAGTTTCATTTTCGAAACGTGTTTTCATTACAAACTGCAGCACAATTCAACAAGTGAACACGAGTTTCATTTTCAAAACATGTTTTCATTAGAAACTGCAGCACAATTCAACAAGTGAACAGGAGTTTCATTTTCAAAACGTGTTTTCATTAGAAACTGCAGCACAATTCAACAAGTGAACAGGAGTTTCATTTTCAAAACGTGTTTTCATTAGAAACTGCAGCACAATTCAACAAGTGAACAGGAGTTTCATTTTCAAAACGTGTTTTCATTAGAAACTGCAGCACAATTCAACAAGTGAACAGGAGTTTCATTTTCAAAACGTGTTTTCATTACACTAAAATTCCCCAGACATTACGACAGCAAAGTTGGCAGTACATGTGCACAAATTTAAGTCAAAAATTGTCCATTAAATTACAAGTTTTTACATTTTAATAATGAATATCAAATAGCTAGCAAAGCAAGATAAACAAGTTTAACATAAACTGTCTGTGATTAAAAGGGAAGAAAAGTCAATTTCAAAGTTTATCCCAAGGAACTTTCCATGCAAAATTATTTCCAAGCATTTCACTTGCCTACTTGAATGACTTATACAAAAAAATTGTTAATTATTTAAAATCTTTTTACCAATGGGTGAAATGTCGTTGATTCACCACCCTCCAGGCGGCGCCACTCAGTAGCCAAAAAAACATATTTTTAAATTTATTGACAAGATACAGTAATTTAAAATTTTACTTAGTTATCAACGTATATGCTATGAACTCTGATTATTTTTTCAAACTTTACACGATGTTATCTAAACTTGTTTCAAATTACTTATCGTCAAAATGGCTGCCTCTAATGGTCATCGCCGGAGTTTAAATGGCTGCGTCCAACGGTCATCGCGGGAGTTTAAATTTACAAGTTTTAAGCAACCCTAACATGCAAAAGGCATTTCGTACGTCGTATAAAATTTCAAGACAAATTTTTTAAGCATTCTATAAATAGAAGGTTTTCTTGTGCTTTCGCATGTTTTGGCTAGTGCTTCCATCTAGTGGCTGAAACGTGCAACTCACCAGACTTGCAACTGCTGCCGTGCTGCGTAGCTTGAATCAGCATCTCCACTGCAATGTCTGTGAAAGCTGATAAATCTTTGGCACAACTGTTATTCCTGCAAAACAATAAACTGAATCTGAATTGACTCGACTTGCTCTAGGTAGGCAAACACACCGTTGTGACAATGCTTTGGCACAACTGTTATTCCTGCAAAATAATAAACTGAATCTGAATTGACTCGACTTGCTCTAGGTAAAGCTGATAAATCTTTGGCACAACTGTTATTCCTGCAAAACAATAAACTGAATCTGAATTGAGTCGACTTGCTCTAGGTAAAGCTGATAAATCTTTGGCACAACTGTTATTCCTGCAAAACAATAAATTGAGTCTGAATTGAGTCGACTTGCTCTAGGTAAAGCTGATAAATCTTTGGCACAACTGTTATTCCTGCAAAACAATAAATTGAGTCTGAATTGAGTCGACTTGCTCTAGGTAAAGCTGATAAATCTTTGGCACAACTGTTATTCCTGCAAAACAATAAAATGAGTCTGAATTGAGTCGACTTGCTCTAGGTAAAGCTGATAAATCTTTGGCACAACTGTTATTCCTGCAAAACAATAAATTGAGTCTGAATTGAGTCGACTTGCTCTAGGTAAAGCTGATAAATCTTTGGCACAACTGTTATTCCTGCAAAACAATAAACTGAGTCTGAATTGACTCGACTTGCTCTAGGTAAAGCTGATAAATCTTTGGCACAACTGTTATTCCTGCAAAACAATAAACTGAATCTGAATTGACTCGACTTGCTCTAGGTAAAGCTGATAAATCTTTGGCACAACTGTTATTCCTGCAAAACAATAAACTGAATCTGAATTGACTCGACTTGCTCTAGGTAAAGCTGATAAATTTTTGGCACAACTGTTATTCCTGCAAAACAATAAACTGAATCTGAATTGACTCGACTTGCTCTAGGTAAAGCTGATAAATCTTTGGCACAACTGTTATTCCTGCAAAACAATAAATTGAATCTGAATTGACTCGACTTGCTCTAGGTCAAAGGTTGAGTGTATTACAGCAATGCACCTTAACTACAACCGTCACATGACGTGTGGATAAAGCAAAGTCATCTGTCGCATCAGTTCAGCAATTATGCATTACTGAAAGAACAGGCAATATTGCTGTGTTACATATGAGACATGGTATATATCATGGCGTAGTATTGTTAACCTTTTAGCAAAGTCATCTCTCGCATCAGTTCAGCAACTTAATTATGGATTCCTGAAAGAACAGGCAATATTGCCGCCTCACATATGGGACGTGGTATATGTCATGACATAGTATTGTTTACCTTTTCAGATATTAAAAGAAAACCGGACGATTGTTTAGACTCAATCTCATTTTAATTAACTGTCCAATTTTAATTTATTTTAATACATTGGCAGTGTTTCTAATATCTGAATAATTATCTTGGAAAGTTAATTAATGGCAACCAAACACAGCTATCACTAACATCACAAACTAACCATAGTTTGTGCAATGACAGGCATCGTCCCCAGCGCGTTAAGCACTTTTGCATAAGATTTCAGTAACTCTTGCGAGATGTCACGAAAATGAACTCCACGTCACACTGATCATCCCTATCATGGTACCGCCCCTATTTGTCGGCCATGCAAATGTGATGGTGTGGCATTGCCAGTCTTGGTGGATTCGCTGAGCCGCGTGTAGCTTTGAAAGTCTACTTTGAACTGTCTGAGGTAATTATTATTATTTTAAAAAAAAAGCTGTCGTAGTTTTCAATATTTTAGAGCATACTTTATTTTGAACTAATGTCTACACATTGTCCGGTTTTGGGACGGCCCAACTATCTTTTTGAATAAAAGAAAAACAGACTATCCTATGCTATGATTTTTAGAACGGCTTCATCAAGACATTGCATTACTACCACAAACTGAATTAAGTGAAAATGGAAATAATTTCGGAACTACCAAGACCCGGGTTCGAATGCAAATTAAGAAAGTTTTCATACTTTTTTCAAGTTAAATTTTTACTATAGTATTCAGAGTGGTGAGTAGATTAACTTTTCACACCCGTTGTATCCCGTGGGATACGAGAATATTTTCTGCGTTTAAAATTAATAAAATTTTAAAACTGACAGTTATTTGATGTGTTAATAGTTATTTTGATTTAAGCCAATAACAATAGACTAAAAATGGTGATAAAATGGCAAACTAGAAAATCTACATAGCATAAAAAACTGCGCAAGGTACAGTACTTTAGAGATGACTTTGTACAGATCAGCATAGCATGCATACTAAATGTCTTAAATACTTTAAAAAATTATCAGTAGTTGCAAAATGAAGCACATTTTATGCTTCCATTGAATCCCAATGTATCCCGTGGGATGCAGGCTATATTTAGCACGCGGGCACATGTAGAAAAAAATAATTATTATGTGTAAACGACATGGACATACTGAACAAAAGTACCAAGTCAAAAAAAATTTTCTTATTAAAAAATAATTTGGGACGGAAAGGGTTAATAGTAATAACACGTGTAGCATTAAGACACAAAGCACCGTACCTCATTAGCACACGGGGAGTATCCAGCGAAGTGGTGGCGCCACCGTTCTTCACCCATGGATGTTCCAGCACCTCTTCCGCACTGTAGCGCAGCCTAGCGTCCTTCTGCAGCAGCTGGCGTATCAGCTCTTTGGCACTCTCCGAGATGGTCGCCCAATCTCGATCGGGAAAATCGTACGTTCCCTCCTGAATGCTGGTGAACAGCATTTCCTGCGTAATAAGTTTATTATTATTATTGTTATTATTATTAGTTGTTGTTATTATTATTATTATTATTATTATTATTATTATTATTATTATTATTATTATTATTATTACTACTACTATTGTTGTTGTTGTTGTTGTTGCTGCTGCTACTGCTGCTGTTGCTGCTGCTGCTGCTGTTGCTGTTATTATTATTATTATTATTATTATTGTTGTTGTTATTATTCTTATTATTATTATTGTTGTTATTATTATTATTGTTATTATTATTATTATTGTTGTTGTTGTTGTTGTTGTTGTTGTTGTTATTATTATTATTATTATTATTATTATTATTATTATTACGTCTGTTAAACCTAGGTGCATATTAGTTGCACACGAGTCGAATAAATCAAAGAGCAGCTCTGTCAAAAGGAAGAACCAACCCTCGAACAAACACTTAGATAAGAGCCTTACACAATGCTTCAAAGCGCTTTACAGCAGTTGAGAAAATGTTACAACTACAAAGTTAAAACTTCAAATAAAATTACAGAGTTAAAAATATACCTTCACAAACTCCAACAAATCATCAAACTTAGAATATTGCATGATATGTAAGTACACGTTTATCATAAAGTAGTTTTCTTTTTATAAATTATTCTATAAAATAACAGGAAGTTATCAAAATTGAATGGATCCACTAAGAGATTGACAATGATAAACCAAAGTTGGAGAGACCACCTTAAAATATCTTTGCTAAAATTAATAAACTTGTCATTAACAGTTGCGCAAAATTAAAGTTAATAAAATTGTTATTTAAACATTAAAGAGATTTTTAAATGTTTCCTAAAAAGTATAAAATCATTAATACATCTATCGACTGATGCGCACAAATTGAAACTGATGTGTGTCTTAGAGGATGCAGAAATGAAATGCATTTTGCTGAATTGTTTAGTGTGCAGCGCTAAAAAGACAAAACTGTAAAATGTGGGATACTAATCAGCCAGGGCTCAATTTTTGCTTTACAAATCCAATGTCTGAGGGTAGTGCTCTCACACTGTTACTGAGTGTGTAACGACATTAGTCTAAAGGGTCATAATGACCGGCCAGTGGTCTATTTAACAATCACATTTCAATAACTTTGAATTGCACAACCCAATGCATCCAAACTGACATGAAAAACACTTCAACACACTGTTCTGGAACACCATCTTAGTCAAACAAACTTCCAAATTTTAATTTATACTTTTCAGCAGTAAGGTTAAGCTAATGACAAAACTGCAAGACTTTGTTCAAAGAAACCTACAGAAGAACATCAGCAAATCTGCAAGTCTTGCAACAGTGGAGGTGCATCATCAGAAGTCTAAGTTAACAGAAACTTATAACTCAATAACTGTAATAAGAAGTTGGGTAGTTCGTCTTTTAAGTAGTTACGTGACAGCATTTAGTGGTGTGGCTGATCTTGAATTACGGAACTTAGTCTCTTTGCTAATGGTCTTGACGTAGTTCGCCAGTTACATTCTCTGCGCCTGTAATTTTTGTAAACATGGACAAAAGTTTTTTTACTTGTTTGAAAGGGTATAATTGTTACAACATTGAACCGTTATTTATTTTGCGAAAAATCAGTTTTTCTCAACTGGTATTTTTACATAATTGTTATTTGCTACTATAATTACCGTGCATGTACTACAAGTCTACATGCATACTACATAGTCTAGAATCTAAATAATTAAATTTACTAAATAAAAAAGTAAATTTACAAAAAGAAAACTACCTTATGATAAATGTGTACTTACATTTTATGCACTTCCACCTCACGTAGCTGTTCAATAGCTGCAGAGGTTCGCAAGCTATACTATGTTTTAATCCAGTCATATAACCACTTCCGTGTTTACCGTTGTAAACCAGATCTTAATTAGTGCACAATTAATCGTTCAACAGTTCATTAAAACACACGTTCAGTTCACCTATAGTCACAATGGAGAGACAGTCGCGGTTATAATATTATTGACGACAGGCGAGATTAAAACGGTGACCAATTTTCTGTGAATGTTCGTTCACCTTTCCGCTTGAGTAACAGCAACAATCCAAGCATGCGCTCACTGCGTTAAAATTTTCGTTCCAGGGCTCAACTCAGCCAATTTAGACTACCAGATTACATTGGTTTTCACTCATTTTCACGGCCCCTTATTCTCAGCCTCCAGTATTCTCTGTCTGTCAGTCTGCTTGTCTGTTTGCCTGACTGCCTGTCAGCCTGTTTGTTCACCTTACTTCAGAGAAACTACTGACTCAGTTTTAACCAAACTTGCGCAATTGGTGGTGTCTAGGCTTTAGTTGTGCACGGTTATCTAGCATTGATCGAAAAACTTATGAAATTAGTATCCTTCTCTCTTCATTATCTGTCTCCTCCTATAGTACTGATGTAGCGAAGACGAAACTTAGTACCATGGTGCCTCGGATAATTATTTAAAACATATCAGAGCCATTCCCATCTGTCTTTCTGTCCGTCAATTCAT
>JAQGDQ010001035.1:0-68534 GCA_030141605.1 Tubiluchus corallicola | reverse complement strand
GTATATCTTCACTAAAATAAATGTAACTTGACATTCATGTGTATTTTGTATGTGAACAAAATTTCTCCCATATTACCAGATATGTAGCAATCTATGTAATGAACATTGTATAAGACAAAGAGAATCCACAGACTATTAGACCACACTGGTCATTCTTTGTTGTATGTTGTATTTTTCTACAATTTTCCTGTAGACTGTACTTATTTAAATGTAATGCATAAACTTCGTTTGCACAAAAAAGATTTAAAAAACTAAAAGAAATATAAATGCAAGTATTTTAGGTTTCTTAGTTCTTTTTTACCAGTAACAACTGCATTCAAATTAATCAGCAATGATTAATGATTTCATTTCATCATTAACTATTGAATGAAGATTGATTTTGAAATGGCTTCAATAGGTGACAGATTCGTCAGGTGGATGACCACTGGTGACGATGATGATGATGAGAATGCAAAATCTGATGAAGATGACAACGAATCTGATGACGAGGATGTAAATTCTGACGAAGAAGAACATATGGCTGTCGCAAGTTATACAACTAACAACGATGGTAAGTAAGTAAGTAAGTAAGTAAGTAAGTAAGTAAGTAAGTAAGTAAGTAAGTAAGTGGGTAAGTAAGTAAGTAAGTAGGTAGGTAGGTAGGTAGGTAGGTAGGTAGGTAGGTAGGTAGGTAGGTAGGTAGGTAGGTAGGTAGGTAGGTAGGTAGGTAGGTAGGTAGGTAAGTAAGTAAGTAAGTAAGTAAGTAAGTAAGTAAGTAAGTAAGTAAGTAAGTAAGTAAGTAAGTAAGTAAGTAAGTAAGTAAGTAAGTAAGTAAGTAAGTAAGTAAGTAAGTAAGTAAGTAAGTAAGTAAGTAAGTAAGTAAGTAAGTAAGTAAGTAAGTAAGTAAGTAAGTAAGTAAGTAAGTAAGTAAGTAAGTAAGTAAGTAAGTAAGTAAGTAAGTAAGTAAGTAAGTAAGTTAGTAAGTAAGTAAGTAAGTAAGTAAGTAAGTAAGTAAGTAAGTAAGTAAGTAAGTAAGTAAGTAAGTAAGTAAGTAAGTAAGTAAGTAAGTAAGTAAGTAAGTAAGTAAGTAAGTAAGTAAGTAAGTAAGTAAGTAAGTAAGTAAGTAAGTAAGTAAGTAAGTAAGTAAGTAAGTAAGTAAGTAAGTAAGTAAGTAAGTAAGTAAGTAAGTAAGTAAGTAAGTAAGTAAGTAAGTAAGTAAGTAAGTAAGTAAGTAAGTAAGTAAGTAAGTAAGTAAGTAAGTAAGTAAGTAAGTAAGTAAGTAAAGTAAGTAAGTAAGTAAGTAAGTAAGTAAGTAAGTAAGTAAGTAAGTAAGTAAGTAAGTAAGTAAGTAAGTAAGTAAGTAAGTAAGTAAGTAAGTAAGTAAGTAAGTAAGTAAGTAAGCAAGCAAGCAAGTTTATTAGTTTATCACCATTTTTAAAATAACAAAATGCATAACTAAGTGATTTATAAATCTGTACAACATACAATAATATTACAAAGTGCAAAAGTAATTATTGATTAGTGGTGAAAGGGTGGCGAAAGAACTATAAGTTATGGAGGTCAGCCACCCTCTCGGGATTGTTACTAATATAATTAATTAGTTAATGCGCATGTACCAGGTAATTAAAATGATCAGATTTTGCATTTAAGACGAATTAAAATTGAATTATTATACGAATGTGTTAGTTTATAATAAAATAATGTTCAATAATGGGAAAGAAGAGACACACGTGACTATCTTTAAATAATAATTTAACCATTGCGTATGATGATGCTGTCACAACTATGATAGAAAGTTCTACGGAAGCAATGGAAGTTGAGGACGTGACAGAAGGTCATGAATCATCAACACCCGAAGATTCTGCAAACGCAAGACCATGTGCTGGCTTCCTTCAAAGAAGATTGTTCATCACAGACAACGGACTGCGTGGTTACTTTGCAGGTTGGGTGGATGTGCAGAGTCGTGGAATGGCAAATGACTACTGCAGGTAGGTACCTACTTCATTAACCTTTAGTCTAGAAGCAACAGGTACAGTCCTTCAGAAAACTGTATAAACAGGCAGAACATTTAAAGAAAGATGAGAAATGTGGTATGTTGTTAGCTTTAGAAATAAAAAAAATATTGTGTATTAATCATATCAATTTTTAACAATTTTTTAATTAGGTATTATACTAAAAAACAGCTAATCTTTCGCCCATTACTTTTCTTCTGCCTTTCGAAGAATTTTTTTCGAGAGATTGGGAAACAAACTCTAATCAAGTTCTGAATGGCAAGTCCACTCAACGTAATTGGTTCTATCTCGTTATCAAGGATAATCTTTTACGGTGAGGCACTGGATGCACAGAAGCGTCTTTACCTTGTCTGAATGCCGTCACGTAAACTTCGAGATGTAGTAAATTTCTACCTTCACTAAAATATGCAGAATTTTCAGGAGGGATAGCTGTAATTTAAATTATTGTTGTGCAAAGTCAAATTCACTTGAAAATGAACATTAATATTGTTCATAATAACTTCATATCTTTTGACATTGCCATCAATAAATATCACTATCAAAATTATGCTTAACTATTAAAAAATATCAAGGCCTTCTTAATTTGAATTTGGTACCATTATTTGCATTGAAGATTAAACTTCAATCTTAAGCTTCAAATTAAAACTTTCTAAATTGAATTTGGTACCATTATTAAACTTCAATGCATCTGTCTGTTGGTGATCCAATTACTAACCATCACGTTTCATCGCAGAATAATAGTACGTAACCGGATGCTGGTGCTATCTTGTGCTCTGGGAGGTCACGGATGGCACAGTGAGAATTACTACACATCGGGGGAGGGTTTTGATACCGGCATTCCTGGAACATGGTTCATGAGAGACATGGACGGTGATGGTCGCGATGATTACTGCAGGTAAAAGAATTTGAATTGAATTGAATTTAGTGACTGACAGAGATAAAGCGTATTAATAATACGCGACATACAAGGTCGTGAATAAATAATGTGAAAACCAGTCTAGCTATAATGGTGCTATAAAGATTCATTATGTAAATGTTAGCAGAGTAATATAGCAGTCAGGATATGCTTCAGCTGGTTTCCGGGGTTAACAGGACCTTCAGCATGACAGCGCAGTAGTTACATTAGCAGCCTAAGAATGCGACTAAAATGGCTTTACAGGATAGAGCATTAATAGAAGCATGCTGAAGAATCATTAGCAATGATTAGCTAGTTACTGTCAAAGCAGGTAAAGTACTAAACACAAAGGTATGTTAATTAACAATGGTTAATTAGTATCTACATCTGGGCATCAGTATCACTCCAATCAACAAAGAAAAATACCACTTCACTTCAAGTTTTATTGCAGTATCATTGCAGTAACCACCACACTACGGAGGCACGCTACTTTTGAAGCACTGCAGTTTGATTTGATTTCATTTGATTCAATTCTTTATTTCAAACATAAGTTCATATTATAATTTACATATATACAACATACATCATCATAAAAATCAAAAAACAATACAAACAAATCACACACAAACTTAGATAAACATGAAAATTACAATAATAGTCTCCACCATTGCTGTCTTGTGTGCGATGTAAATTTAGCATCGCTTACTAAAATTTTCTGGCACATTAAATTATCACTAGTATCAAATCCTTTCATTAAACTTAAGACAGATTTTCTACATAATACATCAAGATACATCACTAGTGATGCTCGTCAACAACTCGAAAGTTTTTGAAAGAGAAATATTCTACATCGAGTTCCGTATTAGGAGAAAAGGTCATTAACAAATTCTCGTTTTTACAGATGCACCACCCAAGGTCCGGTGCTGGGAGTATGGTGCACTAAAGCAGGAGAAGTTGGCTTCTTTGGTAGCGAAGAAGAGGGCGGAAGCCAATACACCTTTCAGGTGACTCGTGATCCATCGTCAACACCTTGCGATCAGGTGCTGGTTGATCCGATTTTTGGAAGCCCTTACAAGAGCTACGACGATGATGATGATGATTACTGAGCGAAAATGAGATGCCAGAAATTGCCTTGTAAAAAAATCAGCCAGTGTTTGCTGTTTTTACAGGAAAATTATAAGCGTTATATTTTGTATTAATTGAAAAAAAACGAGTCAAGGTGGATTCATAGTGTTTATATGCAAGATTATATGACCTGATTAGTTATCTGTGCCATACAGCCACACGTAGCTAGAATGTATTAGTCAGATGCTTAGAAAAGTAGTTGCTAATCGCCATGCTGATTACTTGCAATTTAAACAATCTAATGTTGTGTAAAAAGTTCGATGAAAGCAGCTATAATACTGCTAAATTTCAGTGAAATTTCACCAGGTTTCAAACTTGCTTGTAGTAAGTACAGTGTTGTTTGAACTTGTTTGTTAAGTTGACTGTAAGTGTGTGTATATAAATACTAGTAAAATGTCTGCGTGCTCGTAACTGCCATCACATATGCACCTCTGAATCATTTTGCGCAAAATTTTGTATCACAAAAATTTCACAAGTTGAATAAGGACTGTAACTTGGAGCTGCAAGATTTCTCATTATTTTTTAAATTGTATGTAGGAAAAATACATTCTGTAAATCCAAATGATGCTGTATACGTAATGATGATGATGATGATGATGATGGCGACGACTATGATGATGATGATAATGATGATGATAATGGTGATAATGATGACGACGACAATGATGATGATGACGATGATGATGATGACAACAACGACAATGATGATGATGATGATAGCGGCGACTACAATGATGATGATGATAACGATGATAATGATGAAATGATGATGACGACAATGATGATGATGATGATGATGGTAACGATGACAATGACAATGGTGATGATAATGATGATGATGATGACGACGACAATGATGATGATAATGATGATGACGACAATGATGATGATGATGATGATGGTAATGATGACAATGCCAATGGTGATGATAATAATGATGATGATCTTCACACGAATACATAAACAAATACACTGTATAAGGTTTTAGCATGCAGGTCAGGACGTTTAGCGCTGCTGTGAAATAAAAAAAACCAAAATAACAATGTCCAACACTATTATTATACAAAAAAATCAGTACAAGTATAATAAGTTAAGTAGTTAATAATGTTAATTGTTTAATAATAATAAGTTTATTTATCATCATTAGAATCAAAAGGTGAAATTATAGATTTAATAGTGCAGTAGAATGAGTACACTATATGATTAGATGGGCCTAAAATTTACCATTGATTCTGTTTACAACGTTATTCAACTATAAATTAATGAATGCTTCAAATAAGTTTTTATTGCATAACACAATAAATAAGTCCATGATACACTGCCTAGTATAAACTTAAATTTCTCTTTTCTTATACTATAAGAGTGGATAACAGAATAACAAATATATCAGCTCTAGTTAAATAACTGCAGTTTTGCTCAAATTCTGCTTGGTTAAAATACCTAAATGCCTAAAAATATTAGATTTTAGGTTAACTAAAAATTGCATGATGCAAACATGGACTACTGATGTATTTTTTGTGATTTGTGTGTAAGACTGGTTATTTTGTTCAATGAACTGCCATGAATTGCTACAAAAATTTAATATCCAAACAGTTTGACTGAGGTGACATGTCAGCGTTATGAATCCTAAGCAATGAAAAACACTACCCAATATTTGCTCCTTCAAAAAACTAGTTAGCATGTAAGATGCCATGATAATAATTTTCGTGGTTGCAATGCTAGGTAGTACGGGTTGTGTAACTCCTTTGCCAACATATTGTAATTTACTATGTCAGTTGTAATTGAGACTGCTATGTCAATTGGTAACTGTTTAACTCAAATGAATAAATCTTTTAAATGAACGCTTCCTGCTTTCGAATTGACTACGGTTCTTCTTTTGTTCTTTTCAATCGGTTTTTCTGTGTTACTACAACTCAATCGGATAGACGCTCAAAAGCGATACGTCTAAATTAGAAAAATTTTGCACCTCCGGGAGACCTCCTGGAGTTATCGTAGTCGTCGCTATCATCATCATCATCATTGTTGTTGTCATCATTATCATCATCATCATCATCGTCGTCATCATCATTGTCGTCATCATCATTATCAACATCATAATCATCATCATCATCGTAGTCATCACCATCATCATCATCATCATTATCAACATCATCATCATCACCACCATCATCATCTTCATCATTATCGTAGTCATCGCCATCATCATCATCATCATTATTAGGAAATTATTAGCATCATTTGGACTTATAGAATGTATTTTATGCGACAAACGTTTGTGCATTACTAGTAAAACGGCACTTACCTCTTGCATTGGTTCAACTAATCCCAGATCGAACACCATGAATCCGTCCACCCCCGCACGGATCTCTCTCAGTTTGTCCGCACGCACTTTACGAATAGCCGCATGGTGCCTGTAAAATTATTAAATATTTATTCAAATTATCGTTTTGAAATGTGCTTTTTTTAACAGCATATTTTTATTTATGACGGATAAATTTATTACACAAACATTGTACCATTTCTTTACCACACAATTAACTGAAATGTATCTCCTAGTAGTAAAAATAAAAGTAAAAAAACAATAACTTAGACCATAGTTACAAGTCAAATGACTTTTGCGGCAGGTTTATAGTAGAGAGATTTTGCATGTATACTTCATGTGAACGAATCTTGACAACCTGAGTTCATGCATCAGACTGATTCATGATGTATATAACCCAAACATGGCTTAGAAACCTCTGTTGGTTCAGTGGATCATTTAGAGTATTACCTTCAACAGTTAGTCCAGTTCCGGTCACAAACATCTGGTGTTGACTAGACCTTGCTGTTGAATGTTCTATTCTGGTTTTGTATGCGAGGTGTATAAAAAAGAACTTTATGTATTATTATTAGCAGGAAACTAGGATTTAGAAATACAATGTTGTTTTGTGATTTAATAATGTGCTTTTGAAATTCTGCATATAACCTGCATTACTTACAGCTACATTAAAAGGAAGAAATCAAAACCACTCGCAATTTAGCAAAAAAAACCTTAAAACTGAATTAAAATTCTTTGGCGAAACGTCTAAATCCAATACATTCGAAGAACTATAATGTCAAACAGTAGTAAGTTTTGGTAACTCAAAGTGACTATAAAATGTTGCTGCTCACTTGTTGATCAATTGACATTTTTGGGAATAAATAATAAAAAAAAGAGGTTAAAAACTTTTCAGAGCTATCAGCTGCTTTCATCTGAACTTCAATTCCAATAATTTTAAGAAACAACTCACTCAGGACTGCTGCAATCCTTATTTGGCAGAAGGAAGGGCGACATGCCACCCGTTGCCAAAGTCCGACGGCCATGACACGTATTTATTACTAAATCCATGTAGGACTTCAGAAAATGTTTTTCCATGTTGACGTATTTACTTCTGTCAGGCAAAACAAACTCCTTTCGTGTTCCTATAAAAAAGTATGAATGCTTCTTACTTATATGCACTTACTATATTACAAACTACGGCCAATTCACGTTGAAAACACCGGTTCTCGTCTGATCACCGAAGTTAAGCAACGAAGAGCCTGGTTAGTAACTGGATGGGTGACCTCCTAGGAATACCAGGTGCTGTAGGCTTGCGGGATGTCCACACTGTATCTCGACACTAGGCGGAGGAGCTGCACAAGCAGCTAACAGCTAGAGGGCGGAGGAGGTCAAGCAACCCAACGGCCATGTGTAGAGGAGTAAACCTTCCAAATCAGGAGTGGAGCCCCAAAGGCGGACCAGTACAGCATGCTCACTGACTCCGGCAGCTCCTGCAGCCAACCTGGTGCCAAATGTATCGCACCGTTTTCTTTTGGCACCGAGATCCGACTATACACCAGGAAGGAAGAGAGGGGGTTCCTGTTGTCTGAGCAACTCAGGATCTCCATACACCTTGCCCAGGCGTGCACCCTGGAGAGGCCACTCCAGTGGTTCAAGGATCGCACTGCTCAGCCACAGTCGACGCTGCAGCTCCATCAATGTGATCAATAACTGACTCTCTAGGCGCACATTCCATTGTCTTCCGAGACAGAAGGATGCCAACAATATTACAAGTGATAAACGACCGAAAGAGACAGATATCCAAAAATATAAACAGCTATAACCGGAGAAGACACATGTCAGAAGTTTGTAGCGGCAAAATGAAATAAATAATCCAAATAAAATGGGTAAATGTAAAATGATTAAACAATCACAAATGAATAGATTTTTGATTTAACCAAAACATTGTGGTGGCATGTATGGAAATGTGGTAGAATAGCACTGCATTTAAATTGATAGAATTATATTGGTGACTAATAAAGGATAGCAGACTAGGTGACTATATAGTCTTTTTGCTATCCTTTCTCTAGTTCTAGACATATCTATACATTTCTTCAAAACTTATTAGAGATTCTTTTATTAATCATGTTTTATTGTAGCACTATAAAGAAATAAATAAATTAAAATTGAATTGACTGCAAAAGGTTATGTTTTTCTTACAAAAGTGAACTATTCTTAACTGACATTACAAGTTACAATTTTACATTACAATTTTACTGGAACTTTAGACAGATTCATCTTCATCTAAGTTGCACCTCGCATTGGTTCTGTCGCGTGAAGACCCGACTTTACATCTCAACTCAGGGAAATATTCGTAAAGTATTTAAAACAAACACGTCTCTGGACAGGACAAATATCCTTGCGACTGCAGAAGCAGCGATTTTATGTGGATTTTCTAATGCAGTTTCAGCATATCATCTTTAAGTAAGAAAGCTCACTTTCACTTTTTTCAAAGAAGTGTTGTGCTATCACTACTAGACATGTGAAAGCAATGATTGTCTTATTAAAAAGGCAGAATGGCAACTTTTAAAATCCATTTCAAAACTTTGCAAACAGTATCTGACAATGTTTTTCAAAATCTCAGGGTTGTAGGAAGGAAAACTGGTGGTAAATTAAAAGAAAATGTGAAAGGCCCTAGAAGTCTCTACGATGTTGGTGTTCCACAACACAGCAACCATCAGTAACTCACAAGAATTACCACAAGTCTCTACGATGTTGGTCTTCCACAACATAGCACCCATCAGTAACTCACAAGAATTACCACAAGTCTCTACGATGTTGGTGTTCCACAACATAGCAACCATCAGTAACTCACAAGAATTACCAGAAGTCTCTACGATGTTGGTCTTCCACAACATAGCACACATCAGTGTAATGTGGGGCGGATCTCACAATCAAGTATGAGCAATCAGCGCTCTTATTGTTTGGTAGCGTGTGTCATACTACTCAGTTTTTACTCAATTATTTCTTGAATACAAAACGTGAAACTAATTTTATGCAGTTTTTATGATAAGATAAGCCTTTAATATTCATAAATGTTGATAATATAAAATTAGTTCAAACCAAATGACAGCAGTTAATTTGTACCCGGGTACCAGTTCAATAAACATGTGTTGCTACACAACTCAAAATTTACAGGCTGGAAATACTTTCAGATGCTACAAACAATACTCAAAAATTACTTTTGGCTAACGAAAGAAAATAATCTAATAGTTCACCAATGTTTGTTAATAGTATGTCCATAAAGTAAAGCTCCATCCACACGAGGTTTATATGTAAGCTATCAGCACTTTTCAACTGCGTCTTAGTTTTACCAGCCACTGCCAGTCGAAGCAAGTATCGTTGTACAAAAGGAAGCAACAGGCTGTGGCCTAGTAGTTAAACAAAAGAAACGAGAATTTATCACTTACAGTCTCTGCATCAATGAAAGTATACGTCAGCAATACTTATCGGCGGTAGCACGACGACGAAGGTGGCGGATCCACAACATCGGTGTGCAACACCCGGGTGTTTAGAGCATAGCTGAACTGCGAAGTCATAAGCAGATGGGAGTCATTCCCGGAAGCGTTCTGCGTTGGTAGCCCGGTAGTTTGGTTATCGCGTCAGATGTCACAATGTAACTCGACGTAAACAAATGGTGAACTGGGCTTAATACTAGAACTGCCCAAATAGTCACTAACACGTAGTTGGAACTTTCACTAAACATTAGCGTTAGATAGAGCCAGCTAAAGTTGCACGATTTATATGCAAAGAGGCAAAACATATGTTAAAAAAAACTGTCCAGCATTATATCTGCCCGCAAGTCTCTCTTGCCAAGAGCCACGTCGTTCTCTACACATCTCTGTGAAAAGATCTCCAAAGCCGGTTGTCTAATAGTCTGGCTTCCATAACACTATAGCAGGATAACCTCTATTTGCATATCCGTTCGACGAGTTTACCCTAGATTTGACCTATGCGCATAACCTAAGTGTAACACCTGGTTTATACATTGAACAGCTATAAACAACAATTTTATACAGCCCAAACTAAATTACGTATACTACTGTAAAGTTTACGTTGGCCAGAAAAACATATCTCATTCTACAACGAAGTTAAGTTAGTAATAACTAAATCTAGTTACAAATACAAAGATATATGCTAAGCTGGTCGTTACACAGCCCCCTAATTTGAAGACTATTATTCTCATGGAATCATAGGCTATTCCATTTCGATCAGCGCCTGCATTATCTTTGGTTCTTGGGTATGGTTACGCGGCAGTGTCAGGCTTATCAGCTTCCCAGTTGCGTGATAGACCGTCTGCGATGTTGGCCTTTCCCTTGATATACTCAATCCGGAATGTGTATTCCTGTAGGATTAATGACCAACGGGCCAGCTTACGGTTCTTCCCTTTCATCCTTTGCAACCGAGTGAGGCACTGATGGTCTGAACGGATGACGAACTGCCTTCCCAAAAGATAGTAACTCAGTTTTTGCACTGCCCAGACTATTGCAAGGAGTTCCAGTTCCACCACTGCATAGTTTGACTCTGGTTTAGTTAATTTCCGGCTGATATAAGTTATGGCCCGCTCATTCCCTTCATCTGTCTTTTGGGACAGAATGCCTCCAAGGCCTGTGGTTGATGCATCTACAGTCAAGAGGAATTCTTTGCTGAAATCTGGTGCTCCTAGAAAGGTATCTGAGGTAACTGCCTCCCGGAGCTGAATGAATGCAGATTCACACAACATCGTTGGGCCTATGCTTCTTTGTAAGTTCGTACAGCGGAGTGGCTATGCTACTAAAGCCTGGAACAAAGGAACGATAGAAGCCAATAAAGCCGAGGAAACTTCGAACTTCTTTTTTTGTCTTGGGTCGAGGAAAATGTTTAATAAGCTCCAGTTTATCTGGTTGTGGTCGCAGAACGTCTTGTCCAACCACATGCCCTAAAAAATCGACTTTGCTCAAAGCGAATGCACACTTCTTTGGCTTGATGGTAAGCTTGGCCCTATATACCCGCGAAAGTATATCATCAACATGCTCTAAATGTTGTGACCAATCTGGGCTCCAAACGACTGTGTCATCTATGTAGCCTCTCGCAAAATGAGGAGATCCTTCCAGGAGTCTATCCATGAGTTTTTGGCAGGTTGCGGCCGCATTAACCAAGCCAAAAGGCATCACGAGAAACTCCCACTGTCCCCAAGGTAGAACGAATGACGATAGCTTGCGTGAATCTGGATGCAATGGTATTTGCCAATACCCTTTGGTTAAATCCAACTTCGTCATATACTTGGCTCCATGCATATTGCTGAGCAGTTCCTGCATGTTTGGGATTGGGTATGGGTCAAAGGTTGTGACTTCATTGAGCTTGATGTAGTTAACACAACATCGGATAGTCCCATCCTTTTTGGGAACAACTACAACTGGACTTGTTGTACTGGAGTCTGACTTCTGGATTATACCCAGCTTAATCATCTCATCGACTTCTCTCCGAAGTGCTTCTTCTTGTGCTTTTGGCACACGATATGGAGCTTGACGAATAGGCTTATAGTCTTTAGGAACAAAAATCTCGTGCTGTATCAGATCTGTGCAACCCGGCACATCTGAAAACACATCAGCATGTTTACGAAGTATGTGCATCAGCTGCTGCTTCTGAGTCTTGGAGAGGTGGTCGGGTATGCTAATATCATCCACACTTTGGGTTTGTTGTGTAACTGGTGGAAACATATGCTCCTGTACCTCGCCTTCCTGATACGTCTCATTGCCTTTTCCCGGAGTGGCTATAGACAGCATCACATGACCTTCAGTGCGCTCTACCCAAGGGCGTAGCAGGTTTATGTGGAAGCATTTCTGCCGATGCTTCTTACCACGAAAAGCAATTTTATAGACTTGGTCAGACACCTTTTCCAACACTTGGTATGGTCCTTTCCATACACGTTGCAGCTTCTTTGTACTCTTTGGCAACAAAACCAAGACTTTACTGCCTACTTCTAAAGATCTTTCCCGTGCTTTCTGATCGTACCACTTCTTTTGAGCGAGTTGTGCTTCACGCAGTGACTCGTGAGCTTCATTGGTCACCTGCTCCATCCGATCCATGAGCTCTTGCACAAAAGTGTGGACATCTGTCAGCTGCTTGGGTCTCTGTAAGTCAAATCTCTCACGTAACATAGCTAACGGGCCTCTGATCGGAAACCCGTACACCATCTCGAATGGTGAGTATAAGGTAGAACTTTGGGGACAATCCCGGTATGCAAAAAGTACTAACGGAATAAGTTCGTCCCACTCCCAGGATCCTGCACTCATCTGGAGCTTTCGAATTGATGTCTTCAAAGTTTGATTGTACCTCTCAGTCAGGCCAGATGTCTGGGGATGATATGGAGTAGCCAATATACCTCGTGTACCTAGCACAGCCTCCAGATCCTGTAGGACTTGTGAAACAAAAGCCGGACCTTGATCGGTTACAATCTCCATTGGTACACCATATGTTGCTATGTAACATAGTAGGGCCTTTACGGTGCACTCAGCCATCTGTGACTTTGTTGGATAAACTTCCGGGTATCTGGTGCAATAGTCAGTTATCACTAGTGCATACTTATTACCACTTTTCGTACGTGCAAGTGGCCCTATATAATCCATTGACACTTTCTGGAAGGGTAGTTGATCCACAGAGATTGGTCGCAGTTTGACTCGGTCTGCAGTCCTTCTCTTCGAACATTTCTGGCATATTGGGCAACTACGTACGTAAGCTCTTATGTCGCTATGCACTTGTGGCCAAAAGAACATGCTCAGCACCTTCTGTGTTGTCTTTTGTATTCCAAAATGTGCTGCCAGTTTATTGTCGTGAGCCATTTTCAGTACTTCAGCTCTCCTCTCTTTTGGCAGGACTATCAAGCTTTTCCCTTCCTTGTCTTTGGCTCGTCTCAGGAAAAGCAGAAGTAGACCATCTTTTATGTAGTAACCTTTGCCTAACTGTACAGCTTCCTCTTCTGGAATTACACTGTCGAACAGTGGCTTCAGCGTTACGCACCCTTGTTGCTGCTGTCTGAGTTTGTCACGGTCCTCGCCGGCACAAAATGGCTTTTCGTCTAGCACGCTATTCAGCTCATCTTCTGGGGCTACTTCATGTTGGTCTTCTTCCTGCAGTTTCTTTACTTGGGTTCTAGTCATAACTTGTGTCTTGACGTCAGCATCAATGTCTCTATCTTGACTATATTGGTCACCACTGTTTGCCACCTCAGCTACATTTGCGATTGTAGGCCTAGCATTGGAGGGTTTCTTTGTGATTTTCCTTGTCTTTGGTTTCTTCAACTGAGAACTAGACGTCTGGGTACTAGAATTGGTGCAATGGTCTTCTCTCTGTGAAACATCATTTGGGAGCCTCTTCCCTACCATGGATTTTGGGATGAAGGTTTCCATATAGTTGTTTCCTAGAAGACAATCTGATGGCAGTTTGTCTTGAACCACAAACTCTAACTCTCCAGTCACCGCCTGGCTCTCTATTGGTAGTCTTGCCACTTCACATGGGCGTCGATCACCATGACCGCACAATATGTCGACTGTTCGTCCGGGTACTAGCTGCTCAACATTGACATAGCGACGATGTATGCAGTTTACGTTAGCCCCTGTGTCACGCTGTACGTCAACCTTATAGCCATTTATTCGAGCTGGAAAACAATATGGTTCATCTTTACCATAAGTGATTCCATCAGTGGAGGAGAGTTCAGTGTACTGGATCTGTCCTCTTATGGCATTCGTCCTAGCCATTGGCATATTTGCTTTGGGTGGATGTTTTGCTCTAGGACAGCTAGCTGCATAATGTCCATATCCACCGCAGTTGAAGCATCTTGCTGACTTCTGGAGGCTCTCAGCCTCACGTGGCTCATCTACTGGCTTGTTATTCTTGCTGGACCGATGCTGCTTCATTGGCTTACCCCTGCTACTGTAGTGTGATTGCTTATCTAAATCTAATCCTTCAGAGTATGCATAGTAGTCACATTTGATAGCAACATCATCAAAGCCTGTTATGTTATTACGTCGGACCCATCTGGCAATCTGTGGGGGAACACGACTTAAAGCTTGCTCCAGATAGAACAAATCTTTTGCTTGTTCCAATGTCTGAACATTAGCTGCTTGTAGCCAAAGATCCCCTGCATTTTTAACTCGAGTAAAATATGCACGGTAACACTCATCCACACCTCGTGTCACTTTCCGGAAGGTTTGACGATAGTAATCTGGAGTCAAGGAGAAGAAAGAAAGAACACACTCTTTGATCTTGTCATAGTCCTGCAAGTCTCCCTGGGGGACACAGTTGTAAGCACGGAGGGCTTTAGTATGTCCTGCTAAGGCACGAGATAGGACACATGGCCAATCCTTCTTGGGTATCCTGTTTACCACCAGACAGCGCTCCAAGTAGCTAAAGTATTCAGCTAGATCAGGTTCCTGTGACCCTTCTCCAAAGTATTTAATCTTTAGACTCTCATGTCTTGGAGTAGATCTATCTTCAATAGCTCCCTCTTGAGTATTAGCTGTAGTACAACGTGGATGCCTGGATTCCGATGTGGCTGCCATCTCAGATTCGAAAGACAGACTCATCTTGTGCAGCTGCAATGTGTGTTGACGTTCCTTAGCACGTTCTTCACTTTCATGTTTCATACGTTCGCGTTGAAATTCCAGCAGCATTGCAAGCCGTTCTGCATCGAATCCAGCATACTGGGTTAAATCCACATCTGGTAATTGGCCTGCATTCACGTGGGCAGGTTGTCGTTTACCTCTAGGTAGTGGATCCATACACAAAGGGTCAGGATCTCCTGCCATTATATCCAATTCTGGAGGTGGTGATTTATCTGCTAGCTGTTGAACAGGGTCTTCTTCTTCAACGTGAGAAGACTGTGTCACTTCATCTAATTTATGTGCACCATCTTCGGATTTGGCACCAGGCTGATATCCAGTGATGGAGCCACTTTCCATCATTTTAGGATCCAAAGCTGGCGGTCTCCTAATGGTCTGACTATGCAAAATAGATGAAATCAGCTGCTCGCAGTTACGTCTTTCATGAACCAGATTACGGCTATGAGCTATTCCTCGAAGTGCTTCAGGACTAAGTAGTTCCAACTGGGGGCGGGTAAGTTCAATGTATCCTTCCATTTGAAACAGTTACAATGTGCTGAAAAACATCTAGATAACTAGAAACAATGAGCATTAAACCAATGCCTAAATAACATATCAATTATTCAAAACTAAATGAATAGAATGACTGGCGTAATTGAGATCTGATCCCACCGCTGCCACCAGTGTAATGTGGGGCGGATCTCACAATCAAGTATGAGCAATCAGCGCTCTTATTGTTTGGTAGCGTGTGTCATACTACTCAGTTTTTACTCAATTATTTCTTGAATACAAAACTTGAAACTAATTTTATGCAGTTTTTATGATAAGATAAGCCTTTAATATTCATAAATGTTGATTATATAAAATTAGTTCAAACCAAATGACAGCAGTTAATTTGTACCCGGGTACCAGTTCAATAAACATGTGTTGCTACACAACTCAAAATTTACAGGCTGGAAATACTTTCAGATGCTACAAACAATACTCAAAAATTACTTTTGGCTAACGAAAGAAAATAATCTAATAGTTCACCAATACTTGTTAATAGTAAGTCTATAAAGTAAGGCTTCATCCACACGAGGTTGTAATGTAAGCTATCAGCACTTCCAACTGAGTCTTAGTTTTACCAGCCACTGCCAGTCGAAGCAAGTATCGTTGTACAAAAGGAAGCAACAGGCTGTGGCCTAGTAGTTAAACAAAAGAAACGAGAATTTATCACTTACAGTCTCTGCATCAATGAAAGTATACGTCAGCAATACTTATCGGCGGTAGCACGACGACGAAGGTGGCGGATCCACAACATCGGTGTGCAACACCCGGGTGTTTAGAGCATAGCTGAACTGCGAAGTCATAAGCAGATGGGAGTCATTCCCGGAAGCGTTCTGCGTTGGTAGCCCGGTAGTTTGGTTATCGCGTCAGATGTCACAATGTAACTCGATGTAAACAAATGGTGAACTGGGCTTGATACTAGAACTGCCCAAATAGTCACTAACACGTAGTTGGAACTTTCACTAAACATTAGCGTTAGGTAGAGCCAGCTAAAGTTGCACGATTTATATGCAAAGAGGCAAAACATATGTTAAAAAAACTGTCCAGCATTATATCTGCCCGCAAGTCTCTCTTGCCAAGAGCCACGTCGTTCTCTACACATCTGTGTGAAAAGACCTCTAAAGCCGGTTGTCTAATAGTCTGGCTTCAATAACACTATAGCAGGATAACCCGTATTTGCATATCCGTTCGACGAGTTTACCCTAGATTTGACCTATGCGCATAACTAAAGTCCAACACCTGGTTTATACATTGAACAGCTATAAACAACAATTTTATACAGCCCAAACTAAATTACGTATACTACCATAAAGTTTACATTGGCCAGAAAAACATATCTCGTTCTACAACGAAGTTAAGTTAGTAATAACTAAATCTAGTTACAAATACAAAGATATATGCTAAGCTGGTCGTTACAATCAGTAACTCACAAGAATTACCAGAAGTCTCTACGATGTTGGTGTTCCACAACATAGCACACATCAGTAACTCACAAGAATTACCACAAGTCTCTACGATGTTGGTGTTCCACAAAATAGCACACATCAGTAACTCACAAGAATTACCAGAAGTCTCTACGATATTGGTCTTCCACAACACAGCAACCATCAGTAACTCACAAGAATTACCACAAGTCTCTACGATGTTGGTGTTCCACAACATAGCACACATCAGTAACTCACAAGAATTACCACAAGTCTCTACGATGTTGGTGTTCCACAACATAGCACCCATCAGTAACTCACAAGAATTACCACAAGTCTCTACGATGTTGGTGTTCCACAACACAGCAACCATCAGTAACTCACAAGAATTACCACAAGTCTCTACGATATTGGTGTTCCACAACATAGCACCCATCAGTAACTCACAAGAATTACCATTATTAAGCTCTTTTTACAAACAATATGATTTAAGCTAGAACTGAACCTGAAATCTTACCAAACTTATTGACGAAAGATGCCGAGTAGTCCCAGATGCCACAGTTAAGTCCAGCCGAATGCTCACGCAGTTCATACAAGATTTCATGCATTTCAAATGAAGCCAGAATGTTCTCTATTAAAACAGTTGCTTTTATTGTTCCTCTAGGAAGACCGAGCTGCAACCAGGTAAAATGATCATGAAGATCCTATTCTTTAACACATTTTAACATGAGAAACTTGGGGCAAATGGATACCGATATTACATACACGAGATAAAGTACCGTATTGGTTCACATTTTTCGATATATGCATCTTAATCACCGGGTTAAATGTCACTGTTCATATTAGATTTATTGCTTTCTAATCTGTACATTGTTGCATCATCCAGTTAACTAATTGGTCATTGAGAAGCAGTAATTTCTTCTCTGCAATAAAGCAGTTTTTAAAAGCTGACACATCAGGTTTAATTGAACAAGTTTTCATACGTGCAATTTCTTTGCCACAAGATATTGCCTGTAAAGTTGTATGAAATAAAGTAATCTTGAACCAAGTACGTTGAATTTCATTCACAGAGAAGTAAAGAAAAACTCCTATAAAGTCTCGTCAAATGTCTTTCAGTAATGTGTATGTGGAAGTAGTGATGGGAATTGGTTATCGTTTCATCCACGAAAAATCAATTTTTTTATCGGTTTTCGAATCGATACAAAACAAAATCTATTTTTTATCTATTATCGAATCAATAAAATAAATGATTATCCGATAGAAACCACACAAAATCGATATAATCGGAGTATCGATGTGTCATTTCCACGATTTGTGTGCCTTAGCAATAATAAACACATTGAGAACAACAGTTTATATCATCGTGTTAATAACTTCAAAACCTGGTAGCATTAATTATATAAAATGATGCTTTGCAGTTTGCACTGTGTAGTACAGTATGTACAATGCTTGTAAAACAATTGTATCGTTTATCGAAATCGTATCCTAAATCCTTATCATTTATTAAAATTGTATCGTAAATACTTATCGTTTATCGAAATTGTATCATAAATACTTATCATTTATCGAAATTGTATCGTAAATCTTATCGTTTATCGAAATCGTATCGTAAATCCTTATCGTTTATCGAAATTGTATCGTAAATCCTTATCGTTTATCGAAATTGTATCGTAAATACTTATCGTTTATCGAAATCGTATCCTAAATCTTTATCGTTTATCGAAATTGTATCGTAAATACTTATCGTTTATTGAAATCGTATCCTAAATCCTTATCGTTTATCGAAATTGTATCCTAAATCCTTATCGATTATCGAAATTGTATCGTAAATACTTATCGTTTATCGAAATTGTATCCTAAATCCTTATCGATTATCGAAATTGTATCGTAAATACTTATCGTTTATCGAAATCGTATCGTAAATCCTTATCGATTATCGAAATTGTATCGTAAATCCTTATCGTTTATCGAAATCGTATCGTAAATCCTTATCGTTTATCGAAATCATATCGTAAATCCTTATCGTTTATCGAAATCGTATCGTAAATCCTTATCGTTTATCGAAATCGTATCGTAAATACTTATCATTTTTCGAAATCGTATCGTAAATCCTTATCGTTTATCGAAATCGTATCGTAAATCCTTATCGTTTATCGAAATCGTATCGTAAATCCTTATCGTTTATCGAAATCGTATCGTAAATCCTTATCGTTTATCGAAATCGTATCGTAAATACTTATCATTTTTCGAAATCGTATTGCAATTTTTTGTAATGTTTATCGAAATCGAAATCGTACCGCAATTTTACTATCGAGTCCCGTCAGTATGTGGAAGACTTAAAAAGTCTGTGTCTATTTACAGTTTTTCTCTTCAAATGTCCTAAGAAGTGTCACACGAACCATTTTTGGACATGAAACTCAAACATAATTTACGGAAAATTGCGAATGGGTTTAGGAAACCATAGACTACGGAATACCTTCCCTGAAATCTGGGTAGGAATATTACACTAGCCATTAAACGGACTTAACACCGCATACGCTAGATCGCCATTAGGCACGTATACTTCTCCAATACGTAAAAGTTTGAATAGAGCCTATATTATACTGTCTGATCATAAGTGGAAAGTCAATGTTGTTTATCCTCTCTCAGCTCTAGTAGCTTCTTCCTTACTCCAAATGACATGCAGTGACATTTAAGGCAATGTCCATAAAAACAAAATAGAACAACGAACAATTGTAAAATTTATTCTAATGCAATAATGATACCCGTTCTTGTGCCCAAATGAAAATGCTGTTCCATAATCTGGCTTCTTTGTGACTTTCAACCTGTGGAAATAAAAAAGAAAACTTACCTGGTTGTCTTCGCACACTTATAGTTTACAATCTTAGAACGACTGATATATTTCACATACGCGCAGGCAAAAAGACAAACAATATTAAGCATGTGCATACTGCAAGAACTTGAAGAGGAAAGCAGATAGTCGTGCGATCCAGTGTGTGTATGGTTATAAAGATAAGCAGAGCTAAATCTGGCTAGTAAATGGTTGGGGGAGTGCTGGGAAAATGCAAAACTATTTTTCCACCGAGGAACGATGCATATTGGCCAAGGCATCCTTTGGATACAACGTGTTTTTTCCAGATGATTATCCTTGCCACTCCTTGATAAAAACATGAGTTCTGATTTTGTTACAGAAAAAGATTATAAAATGCCCACAGAAGCGCTATGTTAAGCCTTGCAAAATGTTAAAATCCAATGTACCAAACTGCACATAAAACATGTCGTAATGAACTGCTAACAGGCTTTAAGACATCATAAGAATCACTGAACAGCAAACTTAGTCACATGCATCTGACAGTGTCATGATCATCATCATCATCATCATCATCGTACACCCGTCATGTCTATTGTAGACATTGGGCCGGCAGAATTCTAAAATAAAAGAAATCTGCTTTCAGACAGGTAAACGCAGCAGTAATCAGCAAAAAAACCAGACACTGCTATGCCAGTGACTTGTCAGCACCACTTCCGTTATACAGTGTCATGACTGAAATGTAAAAAGGTAGTAAAGTTTGGCAACCTTTGACAAGTAGAAGAATGGACCACTCTCAGCCTGGTAGAGTAGCTTAGCATTGTGGTACATCAACAGCGCAAAGTCAAATATTGGCCCCATTACTTCCTTTCCAGCCACCTAAAAATGAGACAATTTGCTGAGTAATTTAGCATAACAGACAAAGGGAGTTATAGTTCTGAGAAATGGGTAACATAGCAATGAAAGTTTGCACATTATAATAATGCATAAACCGACAAGAGTACTTGAAAATTGCATTTCTTGCCCTTAAAAGGCGAAATTTTGAATAAACGGTCATCTAACCGTGCCAACAATTGCACAGCTATCTAATGTAAGCAAGCCAGATCCAACTAACAAATAAACTTAGCGATCCGGACGTGTGGTTAATAACAGCAGTTAAGCAACACTGTGCCAGCACAGTAAAATGGCTGGGTGATCTCCAGATGCTATGTCCATGGCTACTTAACCCCACAAGAAAGATCTATATAATACAGTAAGTTCTCGCTTAATGACGCCAATGAGTTCCAGCAAAGTGCGACGTTAAGCGAAACGTCGTTAAACGAAACCAAAACATCCACAGAAATTAAAAGAATCGGGATATGTTCCAGAGACAAAGATTAAATGCTGCTTCAATCATATCAATTAGGCAATGTATAAGGTTCTTTATGGTTTCTACTAGTCTATTTTTTTCCACCTGAAACCACCTAACTTTCTTACCTATATGTACCTAGCTAGTGATTTTTCTTTCATTAAGGTTTAAACCTAGGCAGCAATTAAACAATAAACACTTCAGAGTCAAGGCCAAGAGCTGCATGAGATGACCTTGGAAATTTTATCATATTAAAGCACTGTGTCAACCACTTTACTGCATAGTTTGGTTGCTATAGGAACAGTTACAGGTAGAATTCCTTGCACAAAGTTTGTTCACAGGTGTCGCTTTATAGAAACGGCAGATAGTATAGTAGTCAGTCGGGAAGCAAAAGCATGTATAATAATTGCACTGTTTATACATTACTAATGCACTTTTAAAACAGAATAATGCAATTTGTGCCATTTTAATGCTTCAAATTAAGGAAAAAAAGTTGTTGATAAAATGAAAATTGGCTTTCAGCAAAGCAAAAAAATCGTTGTTAAAATGAAACGCGAGTCGTTAAGTGAAGGCAAGGTGTCAAATGTTCAGTATCGTTAAAACAATATATATGTACATCTATATATGGCAAAGATGCCCTTGATGACATGAGTATAAAAAAGAATCTGCTGAACACAAATAATTTCAATGCGTCTGAAATTAAATGATAATATCCAAGCTTTTATAGTAGCTACAGATTTTCAGATTCATTATTTTTGTGCAAATATATGGCGCTGATCACTCACCAACATGTTGTGTTCAATCATGTTCCATGCACGAGGTCTCAACATCAGAATCGGTGCCTTGGCTATACGCGGAACACCTGTATACCGAAGCAAAATCAGTATAATGCATTTGCAGTCGTGATAAAGAAGTTCAAAATACTTAAACGTATATAACTACAAGCACAGGAATAGCAATCATGTGATACAAATCCATTTAGGATTGAAACTGTCATATATGCCAAAACATCTCAATGACTGCTTGATAGTGAATTGACTGAATGTCTTTTTCCTGCACCAGTTTACTCAACCCCGCTATTCAGCACCACAATCCTTCAAAATTAAAATTCTAGAAGCACCTGGATGTATTGTTGCAGGATTACGTTATGACTAAGAATTATTTTCATATAAACTCTAAGTTTATTAATAAAGTTGATCTTCTAGCCATCTCTTGCTGCAGTTCTAAGTAACTGTTGCAAAAAATACGTAATCGACAAAAGCAAGGACACTTTAGCTTTCTTAGCTACTAGGCTCAAAGTGAAAGCGACAAACTAGTAGATTCAATCCCATCATGTAACAAAACTCGAGCAAAGAAAAACCACAGAAGTTGAAATGTTGATCTTTAGTTAAGAACTTGTACTGAGATTAATAATGCATGTCATCTTATGAAATAGTATTTTTGGAGAAAATCAGGCAATGTATAAGTTTCTTTATGGTTTCTACTAGTCTATTTTTTTCCACCTGAAACCACCTAACTTTCTTACCTATATGTACCTAGCTAGTGATTTCTCTTTCATTAAGATTTAAACCTAGGCAGCCATTAAACAATAAACACTACAAAGTCAAGGCCAAGTGCTGCATGAGATGACCTTGGAAATTTTATCATATCAAAGCACTGTGTCTACCACTTTACTATGTAGTCTGGTTGCTATAGGAACAGTTACAGGTAGAATTCCTTTGCACAAAGTTTGTTCACATGTGTCACTTTATAGAAACGGCAGCTAGTAAAGTAGTCAGTCGGGAAGCAAAAACATGTATAATAATTGCACTGTTTACACATTACTAATGCACTTTTAAAACAGAATAACACAATTTGTGCCATTTTAATGCTATTTTTATTAACACTCATTCTGATGTTGTTAATAAAGCTTCTTCACAAGATTACGCAAAACCAAAGGTGGGGATTAGTCTACTGAAAAAGTGCAAATGTAGCTAAAACATGTTCCTCTCTCATCACTCTCATGTCTTCATGGGTCTCGATCCTTCACTTGTTGAACTATGCACACTTGTTTTTACACTGACAGCAACAGCCGAACAACTCTTTGCAGTTCGGTAAACTGCAAAGTGGCTATGGGTAGTCAAGGCTAGAGACGAGCATTCTCTACTACAAAGAGACATCAAATCGAACCGAATTTGTGACTTTCAAATTCGAATCGAACCGAATTTCAGTATTTCAAATTCGAACCGAATTCGAATTGAGTTGGAAAGATTTTCGAACCGCCAGTATCGAACACGTATATTGCTCGATTTTTCTCTGCAGTAAAACCACTGTTAATTTGTTTAAAGATTGTGTGCAGAAATCATATCTAAGCAGTGCTAATTACATGACGCTTAAAACATTTTAATGATAAAGAACCTATGTGGTTGAAGTGCTAAATTATTGGAATCTATAATTTTAGGTTCGAATCGAATTTGAACTAAAAAAAGTCGTTCGAATCGAACTCGAACGTTCGATGCTCACCCCCTAGTTAAGGCACGGACCTCATGTACTCAGGATGTTTTCACAGTTTCAGCAAATATTTTTTTACTTTCCACGTATTTTTTCGGTCAAATGCGAATTTAATCTTTTTGTCAATAATATCTTGTTTTCAGGTTTTAGTTTATGGCAAGAATAGCAAAATTTGAGAAGGGTATACAAAATTTAATATCAAAACATTGTAGAATACATTAAAATATACAATTATTATACAAACGCTGTATTAGGTAGGAAAGGTCTAGTGTCTTAATTTTTTTGCAAACAATCTGTTTGAGTTCAAAACGTGGCTGGTGTAATTTATGTTTAAAGACTATATAGACTATATGTATGGAAATGTCTATGACCATATGCCATAGATACGAATAAAATAATGGAGTACTTGTTTGTTGGCAAAAAGTTAATTAATTAAAACGTGGATGTTGTAATTTATGTTTAAAGACTATATGTATGGAAATGTCTATGACCGTATGCCATAGATACGAATAAAATAATGGAGTACTTGTTTGTTGGCAAAAAGTTAATTAATTAAAACGTGGATGGTGTAATTTATGTTTAAAGACTATATGTATGGAAATGTCTATGACCATATGCCATAGATACGAATAAAATAATGGAGTACAAAGTGATTGCACTCATTTTCCACCTGAAGATATGGGCGGGTTAAAATGTCGCGTCTTCACTTTTTCTTCATTATGGCATTTTTATTAATTACAGATAAAACTAAGAAGTAAAAATATAATATTCTGCAAAGCACCGACTGTCTGAACAAGTGAGCAGCTAATAAATAAATAAACAAAAATGAAATGAACAGAATGACATGAAATGAAACGGATTTGGCGGCTGCTTACCTGGAATCATATTACGAGTCGCTCTATACACGTTGTACAGACCCCTCAACTGATTAGCCCACGTTGGACAGTGTCCATCATCAAAATCAGTCTATTAAAACACAATGATCGTTCACATAATAAATAGGACATTCACATAACGAGCCTCAAAATTGGAAATCGAGTCTCGCGTACAGATGTGCAAATGGAGATTTATTTAGACACTTTGGCACATTGGAAGCCACAATTTACGCTCAATACTCCGGCTTATTTTAATGTGCAGACTATGGCAGCAAAACGGTAAAAATTGTTGTCAACGAAAAGAATTTTCTAAAAAGAGGTACTAAAACCACATTGATGGGTCACAGGAAATTTCTTCTGGGAAGATAAGCTTATTTTTGTGGTCACGTAAAATATTTGAAATATTTAGTAATAAAAGTGGAATAAGTCCCTCGTGTAATTAGTGAAATCACTTTAAAGTCGCGATCATTTCATAGTTGGGCGTTCCGATTTTGAATGCCCATTTCTTCTACCAATGATGTTCTTTATCGACTGAAGAAAGTCAGTTTCTATCCAAAGTTTAATAAGTTCTTACAAAAAAAATAGATAACTAATTTTGCGATATTTTTGCATGAACATTAGGTAAGCTGCAGAAGTATGAATTAGCTTAAGCAGCGTGCTCTCACTGAAAGCTACAACGCGCTTGCGAAAACTCAAGCAGACGACCAGTTACTTCATGATTTGTAAGCGAATGGCAGCTACCACCGCGCCTGAAAATTATAAGTACAGCCGTAGTATAAATTAACTTTAAACATTACAGACAGTTTATTTTGGAAATTTCTTTGTTATACGTTCCAAAGTTTAAGTGATTACAGTAATTAAACACAATGTACACAAAATAACTGAGCTGTTCATCTCCCAAATAAACCTAACCCAAATCGGACTCAGCACCGAGAGATTTTGATGAAATGTGATAAAAGTCAAGTTACTGACAAGTCGTTAATCTCGAGTAAATTTAATACAATTTTAAGTGACAATTCCAATTCATGTCAATTCACACATTTTTGCAGTAGTCTCTGCATATGTCAATCTGATTGGGGCAAATATGCACCTCCACTGGGGGTTCTCTTAGTTTACCTGTATTCCCTGTGCTTTGGACTGCAATGCCTGTACAAAATGTGTTGTATTTGCAGGAGACACATCGCCCAGGTCAACATGTCTGTTTCGTAAGCGACGCGGAATGGGGTCACACTGCCAGGTACTACGGCGCACCGGTTGAGTTTCCGCCGGAAAGTCTGGTAGCTTTCCTGACTGAAGCAACTGCAGCTTTTTACTTGTTCGTTCTTGCAAAACCTACGAAGAAAAAAACTAAAGCATTAAAGCATAATTCAACAAATCAGTAAGAAATGTATAAGAATTTTGAACTAGAAATTATCTGAAATAGTCATATGCTTCAGGTAGTTAACATAGGTGCACATAAATTTACGGCCATGTCACGTTGAAAACACTGGTTCTCAAAGAGGCCGTGCTAATTACATGACGCTTAAAACATTTTAATGATAAAGAACCTATGTGGTTGAAGTGCTAAATTATTGGAATCTATAATTTTAGGTTAGGTTAGCATTCGAACTAAAAAAAAACTCGTTTGAATCGAATTTGAACATTCGATGCTCACCCCCTAGTGACTAGTTCCAGATGTAACAATAACTTTCACGCTAGATGCTAAACAGGACAAAATGTTCTAACTGACCAACTTTTGCAAAGTGTGGGCAAAAGGGAGGCAGTTTACTGATTATGTTATTCCTAAAACACATGCCAAGTACACGGGTCATCTCAAAGGAGAGCTAACACCTGCATCTCAGTTCACTATAAACTATCATTGAGGTATGGCAAGGAAACACATCAATTCTTAATTCTTGAAAGATGCCAACACTTAAAAGCAATAAGCGGACAAAATGACACTCTGACCAAATCAAAATAATTTCACCTAAACACAATCAGATATGTAACCTACCAGATCTACGTCTGCATCAAACTTTTTAGACATGGCAGCAACAAATTGTACAGCATCCTCGGTTAGTAACGTCTTGTGTTCCAGCTCCATGCCAAGTGGAGCATTTTCAACTTCAACATCTTTGCTCGTCATCTAAAATTAAGCAAAGTTTGTTTGAATCACGAATGACTGCGAGTTTCAAAACACAGCCGAATTCAATGAACAGACTTCATAACTACAGCTCTAGCCTCTACAATAGATGAGGAAGAAGAAAAGAGGTCCCATACCCAGCAGATTACAGAAAAAGTGGTTACAGCATGTTTGTAAAGCCTCGCCATGCGAGGACAAACCCGTCACTCAACTGCCTTTCTTCCCCGAGTACACGAATAAGAAATCAACCGAGGCCTCAGAAATAGTTCTGTTTGAATGGTAAAAGTTTCAAGAAGCTCTTAATGAGCGGAATTCGAACCCAGAACCTTTGGATCAGTAGACAAATGTTGTAAACATTCAATCACTCATTAAGGACGTGTACCGAGGATCCCAACAAAGGAGGTTGTTAACAGAGATTTATTTCATGAAACGGAAATGAGGGCTATTTAAGCTAATACTAAGTGACATTAACAAAATTAAAAGGAATATACTGTGCAAAAACTACTGGTATTAATAAATCAATTACCTGTAAAATTTAAACCAGACAGTGTAAACACATTACCAGTATGTCACATTAAATGCAAAATTATCCAGAAAACGTGATGAAAATATTTTATGTTAAAACTCAAAAAACTGAAAAAGTGTAACTCTTCAAACCTGACAAATCAATTGAGAATGTAATGTAATTTAAGTTGGATAGTCATGTGTCAACTCACATTACTGGTACGCCACTCAAAGGGTACGTAATGGTACGCTACTCAAAGCCATAAAAAATATGCTTGCAGTCACAATGCCACAAAAGTCACAATAATGCAAGAAAGACCAGGTAATACCAGTGTTTGCAGTGTGTAATAACAAAAAGCAATACAACCACAACGTGTCGGCAGTCAGAGTGCATAATACAGTCAACCCTCGTTAAACCGGACTAATTGGGGGGGGGGGGGTGATCCGGTTTAGCCGATTGTCCGATTTATCCGATGTGCCTATATATGGTCTATAT
The DNA here is from genome assembly GCA_030141605.1 of Tubiluchus corallicola. NCBI lineage: Eukaryota > Metazoa > Priapulida > Priapulimorpha > Priapulimorphida > Tubiluchidae > Tubiluchus > Tubiluchus corallicola. Next base: position 40,989 of record JAQGDQ010001035.1, on the reverse strand, counting down.
TATACAGGAATAATCACCTTAATAAGGCCTATATACATTGCACTATATACTATACTGTATATTACTTTAAAATAGTTAACCTGTGAGGATAAAGAAATTAGCGAGTGCTTTCGATGGGGTAAGCAAACTGAATTTTGGTGGGAATCGTAGCAGCCTGGGCGGCACTGCGAGCCGCTTCAGCCCGTCAATTTCTCGTGGTGAGTTGGTAGGCCGTGTTGTGTTTAGCGCTCCGGCTTGGTCAGAAATCGGTCAGTTTCCTTTACCATCTTATCCGATATCTGGGTCCGGTTTAACGAGGGTTGACTGTATTACAAAAAGCTTTAAATACATTTACAACCACTGCACAAACAAAACTATTACATTTACAACCACTGCACAAACAAAACTATTACATTTACAACCACTGCACAAACAAAACTATTACATTTACAACCACTGCACAAACAAAACTATTACATTTCAGACACTGCAAGTCTGTAAGTGAAAAAGCAAAAAAAGCTAAGTCTTCACTAAAATAGCCACGATTTTATTCACAACAAATTATTCACATGATAATCACGATACAGATGTGTACAAATCAGTTCATGTATTATCAGCGATGGCTTGCGCCTGACTCCGCAACACTTGAATGTGATCCAGCGCCCGAGTGAGAAATGATCGCACCGTGTTAATTTCCATTACAGTCAAATGATCTAGACGAGCATGAGTTTCATCGCTCTTTATAAATATGTCAATACTGCTACGTAATTTAGCTATTCTGAGGTCCCATATGTCCTTGACGAGAGTTCTCACTTCATCGGCATGTGGAATGTCGTTAGCAGCACAATTTAACAACATTTGTGTGATCTCCATGTAATGCGGATCGTGCATCTGCGTAAAAAATTTCGACTCCGTCTCCTCTCTCTTCTTCTCCTCTAGTTGTTCAACGTTCATCCACGGTGGCGCAACAATGCGACATTTTTGTCGCTGTTTTAAGTTTACTGCCAACCATAATGGCACCTCTAGAGGAATGCTAGCGGTAAAGGGGCCAACGTCACCGCTTATGAGGAAAATTTTTCCATGTGAAAAGTTGGGCACAATAGAAATTGTTTGTTTTTCAGCTAAAAACTCTACCTCTGATGGTTCCATAAATAGTTTATGCTCCAGTGATTTAGTGAATTGGTAGCAGTTTCACCTGGATCTATACACCTAAAAATAAAAAATCTCAAAATCAGACTAGAAGTTTTTCAAAATTTCTCAGCCAATACCCTCTTTACAAGTAGATATCAGATAGTAATACTTATATAAAAAAACGTTTTAATGGCACATTGGCAGATTAAAAAACAGCCCAGGTAGTTTAGCTGCACAAACAACCTACAATAAGGATTAGCTAGTTGAAAGTTCAGTTTGTCAATTAGGCGGACAAAAAATTAATGAACATTATTAACCCAAATTTTTGGCGTCTAGTGGCATCCTCTTGTTATAATGCAGGTGCTATAACCTGCATCCACTTTGTTACAACAGGTAACAGATACAATTTATTTTGTAACATATAATAAACATGCATAGCGAAATTTACTTGTTTTCATAAAAATACAAGGGAGATACAATATAATAGATAGATTAACTATGACAGTATGACAAAAATACTGTTTAGTGGTAGCTAGTTAATTCAGAACTGGCTAATTGTACTACGAGGAAAAGACATATTGTACGATGAAGTGTGTACTGTACGAAGAGATGTCTGTACGAAGGCAGAAATTCAAGCAGATGGGTGACAAAACTCATTCATAATATTTAAAATGCCGGTTTGTGATCTGGAAATGTAAATACTTTCCAGAGTTGGCAATAATCACTCAATAATGCGCAGTGCATTATGAGTCAGTTTACCCAGCACCAGTTTCTTCAGCACTAAGACTGTTAAATCAAACAATCATGCAGATAAAAAAGAAATATGGATTCGATTAAGACGCTTTGCAGGTGGCACGGCAAAGTTTCATGTACATACGAACTGAAAGAATGGCATATACAGTGTTCCCTCACTTATCGTGGGTGTTCGGTTCCCGGGTAACGGCCCTGAGAAGCCTATTTCTGTTTCATTTATCTTGCAGTGTGGCGCAGTGAAAAAGACGTGCAAATAACGGCTTTCTTGCGAAGATTTCTTCAAACTTCTTGCTGCGCTTAATCAACAATCAGTTATTATTGCTTATAACAAAATACGTACATCAAAAGTTTTGAAATACCATCGACAGCAATAGCAACAATCTTCAAAAAAATTTGGTTCGGCGTCTGTCGGAAATCTTACTTTCTAAGAGTGCGCGGCATTGCTAGCTGACAAGTACTTCACGTGCCAACGATATAAGTATACCTTATATAATAATTATGTTAATATTACTAATTATTCACCAATGATCCTTAGAAATAACTCATCAATTTGATTATTGTTATGGCTTTAATTTTGGTATTTATTGTGTAAGATTGTTTAGATATCTTTGATTGCATTTTTCATCCTTCAGTTATTTAACGTTGATTAGAGAATTTTAAACAGATCAAGTTGCTAAATAAAATAGTAATAATGTAATTTCACTACTATTCATGAGTGAAATAATTACAGTGTCATCCCATTAATCACATACATCCATTGAAGGATGGCTTGACTAGTTGACCTTCTTGGTCTTTTGCCATCCTATGTGAAAAGTAAATACATTTACTTGCCTCAGTTATATCATGAATATGGAAATAAGTGCATGTTTTGAATTGAATTGAATTTGAATAAGGAACCCAAAACTGGGTTATGTCAATCTTTACTTTACTTTATTTTAAACAACTTTTTTGTGGCACTTGCACTTTAACTACAATGATTATAACGATTTGATACATTACATACACATACATAGAGCAGAAACGAAGGCATCTATAACTAAGGGTACTAGTATCATGCCGTAGAAAGACTTGGTGTTTGCAGACTTGTTTCTCATGAATCCAATCTATATTTTATTCTTCAATGGCATTAAAATACTTCTGGTATTAAACTGTATAACTAAAATAGCAGCACTTGGTCCATTTCAGGGAGTAAGTTTAAGTTTGAACTAGCGTAAAGTTTAATACTGAAAAGTGCAAAGTAGTGCACGTAGGACATCAAAATAGATCATAGATGCTTGAGCTGTGCTATGGATAAGGATGGAGAGGTGGTGGAACTGGAAAAAACAGACAGTGAGACATTTCTGTTCAACCACCATCTGTCAATAATTTTATTTATACAGTAGTACCTCTGTTTTCGAGCTTAATTCGTTCCTAAAAAGTGTTTGAATACCGATTTGGTTGAGTACCGAATCATTTATTCTGATGAGAAATAATGCAAAAGCAAATAATCTGTTCTCAAGCACCAAATGAACTGTAAAGTATTACTAAAACAAAATATAATAATGCAAAAATGTTTATTCATACATTAGATATGATATAATTCATAAGAAAAACATAATAGAATTACTTTGAAAGAACAACATAATTGTTCCTGCACATGTTAGGCAATTCAAATCTTGCATCTGACTACTCTCGGCTCGGTACTGACAGTTACGCTCTGCTCGCCGCTCATGTGTTTGTCACGTGTTTGGCGGTTGGTCGAGTACAGAAATTCTGGTCGAAAGCGGAGACAATTTCAGCTCGAATTTTCTGGTCGAAAACCGATTTGTATGACAACGGAGACGTTCGACAATGGAGGTATCACTATGTATATAAAATCGTTATTTGTTTTATAAAAATTTTGAACGCAATAAATTTTAATAAAAAAATTACATTTGTATATGGCATTCATCAGCGTATTAAAACACTGTAAAAAGACAAATGCTTCAGGTGCAGAACTATCACTAGAAACACAGTGAACTGACATTTGCGACATACTGATACTAAATAAATCATTTTATATATGAACAACATATAATCACATTTACATTAAAACATTTTGATTTTACAAGATTATGGGCGGGAGAAAAACGTAATCATTCTGTATATAAATATTGTTGTTTTGGTATGCAGGATATTCAAATCTAGGATATTCAAACGTATTTTTTTAATTTTGTTTTAAAGCTAGATGAAGTTGTTGAATCTTTAACTTCTTTCAGATAAATATTCCATAATGATATAGCTTGTTTTGATAAAGAATTATTTCTGTATTTGTTGTTAGTTCTAATTTGCAATGGATTACCAGTACGAGAGTTTAGTGTTGGATTTCGAAGATGTTGAAATTCATTATTCCTGAAAGATATATTTATTTTATTTATGTATTTATATAAAAATATTAGTGTTTGATAGTCGCAGTGGGTTTCTAATAATTTTCAGTTATTGCTTTAATGCAGTTATCGATAATCTTGATTTACTTGTTGATTTAAATGAATATATTTATTTAATATATATATATATATATATATATATATATATATATATATATTAATATATTACATATATATATATATATATATATATATATATGTAACCCAGATATTATATAATATCTTACATATATATTGCATATATATATATATATATATATATAACCCAGATATTAACTTGAGGACATAATTTTGCAAAATATTTAGTTTAATAAATTGCTCCCTTTTTGTATTATGAAAGAATTTGCAACCATATAGATAAGGAGGAACTACGTAGTTAGTATCATTAGTAAATGGAGATAAATCCATAAATTCTGTTTTATCACTTGTAAAGTTATGTAGTTAGTATCATTAGTAAATGGAGATAAAACCATAAATTCTGTTTTATCACTTGTAAAGTTATGTAGTTAGTATCATTAGTAAATGGAAATAAAACCATAAATTCTGTTTTATCGCTTGTAAAGTTATGTAGTTAGTATCATTAGTAAATGGAGATAAAACCGTAAATTCTGTTTTATCGCTTGTAAAGTTATGCAGTTAGTATCATTAGTAAATGGAGATAAAACCATAAATTCTGTTTTATCGCTTGTAAAGTTATGCAGTTAGTATCATTAGTAAATGGAGATAAAACCATAAATTCTGTTTTATCACTTGTAAAGTTATGCAGTTAGTATCATTAGTAAATGGAGATAAAACCATAAATTCTGTTTTATCACTTGTAAAGTTATGTAGTTAGTATCATTAGTAAATGGAGATAAAACCATAAATTCTGTTTTATCGCTTGTAAAGTTATGCAGTTAGTATCATTAGTAAATGGAGATAAAACCATAAATTCTGTTTTATCACTTGTAAAGTTATGCAGTTAGTATCATTAGTAAATGGAGATAAAACCATAAATTCTGTTTTATCGCTTGTAAAGTTATGTAGTTAGTATCATTAGTAAATGGAAATAAAACCATAAATTCTGTTTTATCGCTTGTAAAGTTATGTAGTTAGTATCATTAGTAAATGGAGATAAAACCATAAATTCTGTTTTATCGCTTGTAAAGTTATGCAGTTAGTATCATTAGTAAATGGAGATAAAACCATAAATACTGTTTTATCGCTTGTAAAGTTATGCAGTTAGTATCATTAGTAAATGGAGATAAAACCATAAATTCTGTTTTATCACTTGTAAAGTTATGCAGTTAGTATCATTAGTAAATGGAGATAAAACCATAAATTCTGTTTTATCACTTGTAAAGTTATGTAGTTAGTATCATTAGTAAATGGAGATAAAACCATAAATTCTGTTTTATCACTTGTAAAGTTATGTAGTTAGTATCATTAGTAAATGGAGGTAAAACCATAAATTCTGTTTTATCACTTGTAAAGTTATGTAGTTAGTATCATTAGTAAATGGAGATAAAACCATAAATTCTGTTTTACTCTCGTTCATTTCTAAATTGAAGTGGTTAAAAGCAGCGTTAATATTGGCAACGTCTTGCTCTAAATATTGTTTTGCTATATTTAATTTTCTGTGACTTACTTAAATTGTGGTGTCATCCGCATATTGGGTGATATCAGAAAATTGTACTACTGTGTTCTGCATGTGCAATGAGTGCATCAGTGAATAAGCGAAACCTCACGATTCAGCGGACTGCAAAACAGTTGAAGTGAGGATCCCAGGGTAGGGTCGCAGCTGTCAATGTGGCAAAAAAATGATATGTTGGCATCCTTCTGTCTCGAAAGACAATGGAGTGTGCGCCAAGAGAGTCAGTTATTGATCACATTGATGGAGCTGCAGCGTCGACTGTGGCTAAGCAGTGTGATCCTTGAACGTCTCCAGGGTGCACGCCTAGGCAAGGTGTATGAAGATCCTGAGTTGCTCAGACAACAGGAACCCCCTCTCTTCTGCCCCAGTGTAGTCCAAAGAAAACGGAGCGATACGTTTGGCATCAGGTTGGCTGCAGGAGCTGCCGGAGTCAGTGAGCATGCTGCACTGGTCCGTCTTCGGGGCTCCACTCCTGATTTGGAAGGTTTACTCCTCTACACATGGCCGTTGAGTCACTTGACCTCCTCCGTCCTCTAGCCGTTGGCTGCTTGTGCAGCTCCTCTGCCTAGTGTCAAGATACAGTGTGGGCATTCCGCAAGCCTGCAGCACCTGGTATTCCTAGGCAGTCACCCATCCAAGTGCTAACCAGGCTCTACATTGCTTAACTTCGGTGATCAGACGAGAACCGGTGTTTTCAACGTGATATGGCCGTAGCAGTGAAAAAATATTAGCCAGACATACTCATATTCGTGCTATGCTTATATGCTGCTTTGACGTATTAAGAAGCAGAATCTGCTTTTATCTTTGCAGGTGCGATTATGATTGGTGATAACTGCAGTCGGTTAGTGATGACGAAGCTGATGAATTTGCTTTTGCGGCACGGTTATGTCCAGTTTGCTGAAACTCGTGTTGATTCCTGCATGGTCGGATGCTATCGTTATGGACCCTTTGGGTCTAGTCTCAGACAAAATATACTTTATGAATGGTAAGTATGGAGCTAAGTGTTAAGTTTACGGGGCGGATACAGGCTTTAGAAAAGGCACAACGATATCTTTGCCAAAAACTTCAATTATTACTTAAAGGACGTTTTTACACTACAATCATTAATGCAGAACTTTTTACTCGATATAAGTCACTAAAAGCTACCATTAAACGTTCTAAATTTGATAAGATTTCAAGACTGCAAGATTTCCATATATAAGTTCCTGCATCATACTGCAAGATTTCCAAATATAAGCTCCTGCACATACTGCAAAATTTCCAAATATAAGCTCCTGCACCATACTGCAAGATTTCCAAATATAAGCTCCTGCACCATACTGCAAGATTTGCAAATATAAGCTCCTGCACCACACTGCAAGATTTCTAAATATAAGCTCCTGCACCATACTGCAATATTCCAAATATAAGCTCCTGCACCATGCTAGAACATTTTCAAATATAAGCTCCTGTGCCATACTACAAGATTTCCAAATATAAGCTCCTGCACCGTACTGCAAGATTTCCAAATATAAGCTCCTGCACCATACTGCAAGATTTTGAAATATCTTTTCCTACTTTTAAGGTAATATTGCAACCTAAATTCAAACTGAATCTGAGAATTAAAGTCGTATTGAATGCATTACATTTAATAAACGAAAGACCAATAGTGATCTTACAATTTGGATCGTGGTGATGGGCCATTATATAGATCTGGTGTCTGAAAGCAGAGAGTTTATGTTATGTTATAACTTTAGTTGCAATCATCTGAACTTCTGTCTCCAGACTTACAACCTTAAAATAAGCGAGTCCTGTGCTCACAGAAAGTTTTAATTTCATGATAATGAGGAATATGGCATTGAATGTGTAACAAAAAGAATGAAAAATTCTAATAAGTATGATGACGATATGGATGAGGATGATGAGATGAAGAAGATGATGATGATGATGATGACGACCACGATGTTGATGATGATGTTGATCATGATGATGATATTGATGAGGATAATGAGATGAAGAAGATGACGATGATTATGACGACCACGATGTTGATGATGATGATGATAATGGTGATGATGATATGGATGAGGATGATGAGATGAAGAAGATGACGATGATGATAGTGATGATATGGATGAGGATGATGAGACAAAGAAGATGACAACGATGATGATGATGGTGATAATGATATGGATGAGGATGATGAGACGAAGAAGATGATGACCATGATGATGATGATGATGACGATAACGATGAAGATGACTTTCTTCTTAGACCATTTCATCAAAGACCGTGTTTCAAAAAACTGTGAGTTGGTTATCGTGACAAGATACATCGATTTTTGTTGAGCTAGTTTCTGAGCGTAAAACAGAAAAGCCAAGTCACTAGACCAGTTGGTTAGTAATGTTCCAATGCTAAGCCTAGGGATGATCTATATTAGGTTACTGTATTAATCAGGGCTTTTGCAACACAATCAAAGCTTGATTCTGGATGAAACTGATCTGGTGCATTACGCATCGTTTACCTGTTATTTTGTATGGCAGGTGGCTTTCTATGCTAAAGGCAGAAGACAGTATTTACAGAATAGAAGATTCTGTCATGGAAGAATATGGTGCCATCCTGAACAACGCTAAACATCGTCGCTGTCATACTTCAAGTGCTAACGGAACTTCACGTGCACTAGACGGCGCCACTGACAACAGCAACAGCAAGTACCAAGTTTGTTGTTTTTGCGGCATGCATGTCAATGTATGATATTCATACTAATGGACAATTCATTATCATTGACACATGTGCAATTATATCTAGTATTCAACATTGGAAAAATATTAAGTACCGTATTTTCCCATGTATAAGAGACCCTTGTGTATAAGAGACCCCTTCAATTTTTTAGGCAAAAATTCTGGGAAAAAGTTTTTTGGTAATGAATAACTTTATTCATCATAGAAATCATTAAATTCCTCATCACTCTCATCAACTGGAGTCAGACCTTCAGCAATTCCAGCCAGTTCATCATCAGAGGAGTCACTCTGCTCAAAAATGGCATTGTCCTCTTTTGACATTTAAAAAAATAATAACTTACCCGGTACATTAATTTTATCATTAGAATTTAGCCATGGAGAAGATTTATTGAAAGGAAACTATAATTATTCGAAATAAAACAGTTGTAGAGCACTTATTTCTTTAAAATCATTAGTGTCACAATTTATGCATCTTATTGAAAAGACTTACTCCCATGTATAAGAGACCCCTTATTTTTAAAGTGAAAATTCTGAGCAAAAAAGGGTCTCTTATACACGGGAAAATACGGTACTAAGTTGTATGTATGTCAATGTATGATATTCATACTAATGGACAATTCATTATCATTAACACATGCGCAATTATATCTAGTATTCAACATTGGAAAAATATTAAGTAGTAAGTTGCACCTTAAAATCCACTACAGCTGATAAGTACAACAATTTTAAAGTTTCCTTATGGTTCATTAGTAGCTACATGGAATCCAGGACCAAAAAAATTAAACTTTTTTAGTGTACTCATGTAGCTTGTTTGTTGATGAAATTTTCTGCATTGTTTTCCTTCTTTCTCTCTGAGTGCATGGTAGGCACTGTTACAGACCTACAGAGTTCTAGTAAATGAGGTGTGACCTCATTACAGATGTCTCTTTTGAAATGATGGTCTTTTGTGTGAGTTTTTTTTATTTTGTGCAGGCCTGTGAGGTGTTGCTAAAGACCAATATCACCTAGTTGTATCTGTCTTATAACTTGTTTATAAACTCTGAAACGTGTAAATTTTCAATTGAATTGAGTAGTTAAAACTTCGTTATAATGCCAGGTCTGGGATACGACTAAATATGGTGCAATAGCGGTGATCTTAGCTGGCGTTATATATAGGAGCACATTTAACGTGTAAGACTTTTGGCACAGCAGATATGTTGGCGGTATTTGCTATATTTAATATTATAGAAATCAGCCATGCGCACATGTCTGAGATAACACGCTGTAAGCTAGCGTCTGCTGCTAGGTAGAGAAAGTACTTTCTCTAACACAGTAATAATGCCACGTGCGTACCGTGTACCTAGTTGTATCTGTCATCATCGTTTTGATTTTGACCATAAATTAGGACTGAATTAAATTGAATAATCAGGTGACAACATTGGAAATGTATATTTGTTTTCTAATTTCTGTGTGTGAGTTAGGGGATTGTTTTGAACAATCGAGTTTAATAGAAGCAACACCGGGCACTAAGACATTCATCAGGGGCGGAACTAGGAGGGAGCGAGGGGGGGGCGCCCCCTTGTCAAAATTTGTGCCCCCCCCTGCAAAATCGGACAAATAATTTTTTTGCAGTGAAAATTGCAGTTCGCATGTAATCAGTTTCAATATGAATTAGAATTAGGTAAAAAAAATGTTTGGTAGTTTCAGTGTATTATTTTCTTAAAACTTGTGTGTGATAAATTTCTGTAAATAACAATTTAGTTAGAGGCACATTAATAACGTTAGGTTAACTGAGAGTTAATTTTCTCATTATTGCTTTGTCCGCTATGCCGTCCTACACACGTGCTAATTATAGGCCTGCATGCAATATAAAAGGGGTTAAAACTGGCTTAACCATTATTTAACCACTTCGGATACCTCGCCTCCCCCCCCCCCAGAAAATTTTTGCGCCCCCCCCCCTGCTTGCCACATGTAGTTCCAGCCCTGGCATTCATGATACGTCGTGAAAATTATGCGTTATTGCAAGAATTCGGTTGATTTTAGCTAACAAATATGAATTTTGTTTTTGCATGTGATGTAAGTTTTGGCTTTATCAACTGTAGACTGTTTGCATTAACAATAATGATTATCATCAACAACCATCTCTCAACTCCACAGAACAAATTGAGCTGTAATTTAAACCGACTCATCGAGTCCTTACTTTAATTGTATCAAACTCTGTCCTACAGAACTAATAAGTTTGTTTACTGTACTACATTTAAACTCCAGAACATCAAATGTTTAATATGCAGCAATTGTCGTTTTATCTGTAATAATAAATTACAGCAATAAGTTTTCAATGAAAAACATAAGTTTGATAAAGGTAAATTACTAAATTAGGTAACGTGATTTTCGTCTATAATTATACAAAAAAATAACAGCGAAATTGTTCTAATAGCATAAAGCAGTTCAATAAACATAATTAGACACTTACATGTGGTCTCCCTGAGTTTTGGCACTTATAACTTGCAAAAAAAACAATAGAAATCAACTACAACATTCACATCGTATCAATTGAATTGCATGTCAGGTAATGTCTACCTGGCCAACTACCTGGTCCCATGACTGATGACAGTTAAAGGGGCAAGACCAAATTTAATAGGTAGGGAAATGTGTATGTGCATAACATTTACATAGCTACTTGCAGTGGTTTTATAGTTCATAACTGCTTTTTTACTCTGTTTTTCTTGTTGCTTTTTATCTAAAATAATAATGCAAGTTTAACTAATGTAATTGATTTGTTGTATTTTCAGTATGTATAAAGGATTTTTCACCAAGCCTTTTGCTCAGTAATGGTAAACTACCTTTTGGATTGGCACAGTGCAAAACTTGCTTTGAAGAACCAAGTGATAGCACAACTCAAGACAAATTTATTCTCAGGTGATAAGAAGCGCCTACGGTATTTAAAAATTTCCATTCTTAGTATTTTTTGCAATTCTATTGTGGGCTGAAACTAATACTGTAAGGTACCATTTATTTTACTGCAAATAATAAAACAGAAAGACGTCATTGTTCTTCGTGAGGTTCGTGACAATCTGGGTGTGATACTCTAGGTAGTTAGGCTCCCTCCGCTCTATGTAGTTAGGCTACTTAGCTCTTATGCAAGCTTACAATGATCTGCCTGTGGCAGTTACCAAATGAACTACTCTCTACCGGTTACTAAGGGTTTTTCTTATCATAGTACATTTAGTACAGGATGTTGAAGGCACGTCGTTCGAGACTTCATCATTAAATGTATCTGTAGCCCATAGTGTTGTATGAACTTTCTTGGCACACCTCTAACTTTCATCAGCCAACTTTAGCACTTTCACCATCCAACTATAGCTTTTTCAGAGATAACCCACCTTTAGCTATTCAGTTGCGACAAATTCGTGTTGTCCTCATTGTAATGGAAATGTCAGCTGAGAATCTAAAACAATGAGGTCTTCTTGCGCAATAAAAATCTTACGCATGGCATAAAAATTTTTCGCATTTGGTTGTAACATTACGAAAAAATTACAAGATTCTGCTGATGTTTTACTAGTAATTTACTCAAGCTAAGTCCATTCCATATATTTCATAGTTTTGTTTTATTTCAAAGAATTGATAATTGTGACTCTTTCATCTACAGCATATATTGACTTTATTTTTGTGATCGTTTAGTTCACATGAGCACAAAGAGATGTCGCTTCGATATTTTGTTGTTCCGTCACTTGCAAGTCGTATGTTCGCTCAGTGGCAGCGTCGCCGCATGCTTTGGTGGAGAAAGGTAAGAGCGGAAATCACTGTGATGTTCACTTGTTTATATACTCTGAAACGTGTAAATTTTCAATTTTAAGTGTTTGAATTGAGTAGTGACAACTTTTTTATCTTGTACAGTCAAACCTCGTTATAATGCCAGGTCTGGGATACCACTAAATATGGTGCAATAGCGGTAATCTTAGTTGGCGTTATATATAGGAGCAAATTTAAAGTGTAATGGCACAGCAGATATGTTGGCGGTATTTGCTATATTTAACATATTATAGAAATCAGCCATGCACACATGTCTGAGATATCACGCTGTAAGCTAGCATCTGCTGCTAGGTAGAGAAAGTACTTTCTCTAACACAGTAATAATGCCAAGTGCGTACCATGTACCGTCACATTCTTGGATGTGATAAAATGCAAACTTAACGCGCGTGCTTAAAACATAAATTGTTTAATAATGGACGCTTTGCATCCCCCAAAAAATAAGTTCTGTGATTGTAAGTGAACTACAACAGCTTCATTTTTCACAGTTGTCTCTCCGTGAGAAAGTTCCAGTTAAGAAACAAGACCGTTCAACACCTATTCTTCAAATATAACTACAACGTTAAAATTATGTATGTTAGTTATCTTTTACATGGTATTAAAACAATATCTAAAAATTTTCTGAAGCATCACCCCCACTAATTTTAGCTATGAGCCACCACTTTTGTCAAAAAATTATCTAAGTTTTCTATATCTGTTTCACACTGTGGTAGATTTGGTGTTCACTGTTCCAAAGTGAACGCGATTCTTTTTTTTCATTAAAAATAAAATGATTTTTCATTGCTACACTATTATTACATTATTCTCATTTTCTTCAGTTAGCTTGCAATCCACCAAGCTTTAAATTATCAGATGTGAAAACCAGTGACGGCAAAAGCTATGTGAATATCAGCTTCCCGTTTCCTTGGGGACCGGAGACGGTCGAATTCGTGACAAACAGAGGTGACAAGGACGTGAAACATTTTGAACAAACTTCTGGACAAAATTGTCAGGTAGGTGAAGTTCTGTTCCTAATTAAAAATCGAATTACACATAGAATTTTAAATATTTTTGTATTTAGATATTGAAGTGTGATAAACCTTGAAAAAATAAGCCTAAGATACTGGCTAGTTAGTTAATGGAACTGTTTGTTACAGCCAATCGCCATTAGTTTTGCAATTATGCAATCAGGAAGCAGTATACAGGCAAATAGCTGGGTAGGCATTTCAATCATTTATTGATTTGTATTCATATTGTTGTTGGCTTCCTTCTGTCTCGGAAGACAATGGAATGTGCGCCAAGAGAGTCCGATCCTTGAACGTCTCCAGGGCGCACGCCTGGGCAAGGTGTATGGAGATCCTGAGTTGCCCAGACAACAGGAACCCTCTCTCTTCCTCCCTGGTGTAGTCCAAAGGAAAGCGGAGCGATACGTTTGGCACCAGGTTGCCTGCAGGAGCTGCCGGAGTCAGTGAGTATGCTGCACGGGTCCGCCTTTGGGGCTCCACTCCTGATTTGGAATGTTTACTCCTCTACACATGGCCGTTGGGTCACTTGACCTCCTCCGCCCTCTAGCCGTTGGCGGCTTTTGCAGCTCCTCCGCCTAGTGTCGAGATACAGTGTGGGCATCCCGCAAGCCTACAGCACCTGGTATTCCTAGGCGGTTACCCATCCAAGCACTAACCAGGCTCTGTATTCATATGAGGACCCTATATAATTGGAACAGTTTGCAATGCTCCCGCATATGTGAGAAGTTAAACAAAAGGGGGATTAAGAATTCTGTTTGAGCACGCAGAGGAGGAACCTAGCAAGGCCCGCTTTTTGAAGAAAAGCAACACGTATTTAATGCTCATTGCAAGTAAAACCAAATAAGTCCATTAATTTAAAACTACACTCATATCTCACTTTTACGGATATTGGAAGAATCAGACAAAATCTGGACCGTTAAAAACTCTCTGTTGTTTCGCAAGCTGGCCGCTAGTTGGCGGGCAGTCACTTTGTTTACATCATTGCATCAGCGTAACCAAGCAGCGTGTAACGGCACGTCTGTAGCTTGCATGTCAGCATGTGACAAGTGACAAATATAGAGACAATTATACAGAGTTATTAGAGAGAATTGCCAACAGTTTTTGTATACTTTTACATAGGAGTGGTTCATTCCAGACGTTTTTTATACAATTAGGCGATTGATTTCACATTACCATGGGTGTCATACATGGAGCCTACTGTATTAGCTTAGTAATGGAGAATATGCATATTCAGACCGACTTCTTCCCGCTTTTGTCCAGCAAACCGAGTTATGAGTGTACTTTAAATATCTTTCTTCTACACAATAATAAAACGCATGTGAGGGGACGGGTACTCATTCCTAATTTTAACATACAATCCATTAAATCAGCGTTCTTTGCGAGTGAAAACGGTTTTTCCCATTTTTCTGGAAACTAGCTAAAGTGAACTCACTATGTGTCCCAGAAGATGGGAGATACGCGATGCTAGCATAAAATTTATTGTTAAACTTTCACTGTTTAAACACAGTTGACTATGAAATTAGGCCAATTAGGTGTCTTTGTGTTTCGTTTCTTTTGAACAAGTTGTGCAAGAAATGGTATTTGTCTCTTTAGGAATTTTTGCTTGATGTCCACCACGCTGATTATTGATTTTTTGTCTTAGGTCAAAGATGGAAGAAAACTGGTTACGCCTCATCTGATTTTGACTAAAACCACACTAGAGGCAGCAATGCTTGCGTTCCTTCTTGATGCTTATCATGAAAAACAGCGATCAGACTTGAAGGGCAACTCTAGCATAAGAGAAGTAAGTAAAATTGAGTTAGCGCTCAATTTCAATGCATTTTCTTTACACTGCAAAAAAATGCAGCTGAATATTTTGGGTCCTAGAAAATATCCGGTATTTCGTTCTGTTCTTCTTGCTTAAAAAACCTAGAGGAACTGCTTATCTATTCTTTGCCAGGGAATAAATTTGGCTAGTATCAAGGTATTGCTAGATCGAATCCCCTACTTAATTAGAGCTGTTTGACAAATAAAAATTGTGGTTTATTTGAAGATGTTAGGATAAGAGCTCATTGTTTTTGTTCTTAATAACATTTGGTCCTCATAACATTAATTTTAAATACGTAATGGTTAAATTATTATTTAAAGATAGTCACGTGTGTCTCTTCTTTCCCATTATTGAACATTATTTTATTATAAACTAACACATTCATATAACAATTCAATTTTCATTGGTCTTAAATGCAAATTTTTAATTACCTGGTACATGCGCATTAACTGATTAATTATATTAGTAACAATCCTGAGAGGGTGGCTGACCTCGATAACTTATAGTTCTTTCGCCACCCTTTCACCACTAATCAATAATTACTTTTGCACTTTGTAATATTATTGTATGTTGTATAGATTAATAAATCTCTTAGTTGTGTATTTTGCTATTTTAAAAATGGTGATAAACTAATAAACTTACTTTCTTACTTACTTACTTACTTACTTACTTGCTTACTTACTTACCATCGTTGTTAGCTGTATAACTTGTGACAGCCATATGTTCTTCTTCGTTAGAATTTACGTCATCGTCATCAGATCCGTTGTCATCTTCGTCAGATTTTGCATTCTCATCATCGTCATCGTCACCAGTGGTCATCCACCTGACGAATCTGTCGCCTATTGAAGCCATTTCAAAATCAATCTTCATTCAAGTCTAAATGCAGTAAATGAACTTTAATTCAATTTTAGTCTTAATGCAGGTTCTACAGTTGCACCCACGACTTGCCCCGTACAAAACTGCAGTGGCTGTGTCTGGTAGCGCCGGTCGAGAATTGCGGGAACTCTCCGAGTATTTGGGAAAGGAACTACGAGAAGCTGATATATCTGTGTGGCAGAGTGGGGAAAGTTCCAGCACTTCGTTAGAGAATCAATTTATCAAGTACGTCTTTCTTATGCCTGATTTTTTAAACTCTGATCTCCTGTTTGTAATAATTATCATAGAACCTTTAATTTTACCCTCTGTGTTACTTTTGTTGTTGTTGGTATCCTTCTGTCTCAGAAGACAATGGAGTTTGCACCAAGAGAGTCAGTTATTGATCACATTGATGGAGCTGCAGCGTCGACTGTGGCTGAGCAGTCCGATCCTTGAACGTCTCCAGCGCGCATGCCTGGGCAAGGTGTATGGAGATCCTGAATTGCCCAGACAACAGGAACCTCCTCTCTTCCTCCATGGTGTAGTCCAAAGGAATGTAGAGCGATACGTTTGGCACCATGTTGGCTGCAGGAGCTGCCGGAGTCAATGATGAGCATGCTGCACTGGTCTTGCCTTCGGGGCTCCACTCCTGATTTGGAAGGTTTACTCCTCTACACACGGCCGTTGGGTCACTTGACCTCCTCCGTCCTCTAGCTGTTGGCTGCTTGTGCAGCTCCTCCACCTAGTGTCGAGATACAGTGTGGGCATCCCGCAAGCCTACAGCACCAGGTATTCCTAGGCGGTCACCCATCCAAGTACTAACTAGGCTCTACGTTGCTTAACTTCGGTGATGAGACGAGAACCAGTGTTTTGAACGTGATTTGGAGTCAGTGAACAGTCCGCCTTCGGGGCTCCACTCCTGATTTGGAAGGTTTAGACTGACAGTGGCGAGATAACGAGGCTAGACTGTACAAGTTAATACATGTTTTTTAGATATGACGAAATGGGAATTCCATATTGCCTCATCATCAATGACAACTCGTTAACAACAGGAATCTGTTATCTTCGAAGTCGAGATACAACTCTTAAGGTAAATATGCTAAACTTTGATTAATATTTTCAGCTATCGGCGAAGTTTTCTTATCTCTGGAAACATCCTGAAATCGGGTAACGAAATAAACCCATGTGATGCTTAAAAATGTGCAGCTTGTAATAGTTTAAATTGTTTGTGTTGAATTTCGTCACTTTTTGTGTGCAGCTGCTTGAAGTAGAGATTGCTTATATGGAATGCAATTGCATTTAGTATTTGTTGTACCCGACTGTTCTTTCAATAACTCTGAATAACGTTCAATTCGAAGAGGAATAAATCTGCTAAGCCAGTAAAAAGAGCATATGTTTTACTATAAGAACGCTCTACTATGAATCTTGGAGACTAATTGTGTTTTATTAATGACCAAAGTTCCAAGTCTGTAACACAAACTACCATTAATTTAAATCAGCATTTTGTTTGTTTTGTTACGAAACACTGTGTGTATTCTAACCCAACATTACAGTACTGTTATTGCGTATTTATTTTTATGTGTTTGTTTAGGAAAAGCTTCATATGACCGATATCAGGGACACACTACTCCAGAGAATTTTAGCTTATTGAGTACATCCATTCCAGGGGTACAGACTGAAATTTTGCTTTATCAAGCTTTTTTTACATCGTCAGTTTATGCTTCTAAAGTAACTTTATCATCAGAAGATTAAAAAAATGATTTTTACCATAGTCAAATGTTTTCCACTTTTATAACCATTAGGCTAATTTGCATATGTGATCAAATAATAAATTTTCACATATTTTTGCAACATATTTGAACAACGTTTTATCATATTGTAATCATTGTCTTGAGCCAATGTTTTGAATTTCTGCATTTTTTTATTTATTTATTAAATATATCCACAATGATCATTACAGCATTGTACATAAAAGTATTTAATAACATAGTTATTATTATGTGCGCAAGATGCCAAGCCGCAAATGACCCGTGGGGTACTCAAGAAGTAATTACTTGTTTAAAGCACCCCAAATGAATGTGGACTGAGTGTAATGAAAAAGAGCACTAAAGGAATAGAAGAAAGGTTAATAGAAAATAGAAAGAAGATGTGATGGTATCTGTATGAAGTAACGTGAACTATAGAAATGTAAAAATTGACATAGCCAGCAACGCAATGGATTACGACAGGGACAGCAGCGTAATTAATCAAATTTTTGTTTTTCTGACCCACACCATCAAGTAATAATCATGCTATTCTGTTCCATACACGTAGCTAAATTATTGGTATTTATGTAACGTGTTTCTTAGAAACCCTCTATTACCGAACGTACACTGAAACTCTTAACATTAATGGCGGTGGTGACACCTGTTAACAAAATTCAGAACTATGGTCACGATGTTTTAGCATACAAATGTGTTGATACATCAAAATTAATATATTTGAGTTTTTAGTCTGTGATAAGGATCAGTGGTATTTGATTATGTATGCAACATAGCAAAGCGGCATTCCGTTCATATGATAGTGTCAATTCAAATTTTTCCACTGTGTGCTTACACGGCTTTGTAAATTCCAGAAAAACAGGTATTAACATAGCTTTGGTTAACAATTTAGCCTGGGAATCAGCACAGAATGGTAATAAAATCACACAAGATTAAATTTTTCATCAAAAGATGGTCTGTTAATTAGACTAGATTAGCTTAACTTATTAGATTAGCTAAGTAGATTAGTATGCCGGTGCTTAACTGTTATTGATAATTGATAGTTTTTTAACCCTTTCAGTCCCAAATTATTTTTTTAATAAGAAAATTTTTTTTGATTTGGTACTTTTGTTCAGTATATCCATCTTCTTTACACATAATAATTATATTTTTCTACCTGTGCCCACGTGCTAAATATAGCCTGTATCCCACAGGATACAATGGGATTCAATGGAAGCAAAAAATGTGCTTCATTTTGCAACTGTTGATAATTTTTTAAAGTATTTAAGACATTTAGTATGCATGCTATACTGATCTGTACAAAGTCGTCTCTAAAGTACTGTACCTTGAGCAGTTTTTTATGCTATGTAGATTTTCTAGTTTACCATTTTATCACCATTTTAGTCTCTTGTTATTAGCTTAAATCAAAATAACTATTAACAGATCAAATAACTGTCAGTTTTAAAATTTTATTAATTTTAAAGGCAGAAAATATTCTCGTATCCCACGGGATACAACAGGTATGAAAGGGTTAAAGTGAAAAAAAACTATTTCACTGCCCTATGTGAATTGATGTCATTATACTGCAAAAGTTTGACTGGACACTAACATATTCCTTTACATTGTAAGCAAAGCTTTAAATAAGCTGGGTATACATATTTGTGTGGTGCCGTTTCTCATCGTGTAATTATTGAAAATGTTAAAATAAGTGGGAGTTTGATTGGTTGACCTGGTATAGCTTTGACCAGGTCAGCTGGCTATTGTTCTGCTAGCCTTGAAGCCATTGTAATATATGGGAAGATTATATAACAGTGATGATAATGTTGGATGGGCTGTATTAGCTATTTTATATGCTCATTGGGACTAGAAAGAGTCACATATTTCTCGTAATTGATGTAATGGTGTTATGTGAAATGCATGATCGATGTGATGTCATTAGAATTTATCCTGTTGCTCACATTTTGTTGTTTGTTGCATGAAACGTGTTGTTTGTTGTTTACCGTGTGAAGCTTGTGGTTTGTTGTTTACCGTGTGAAGCTTGTGGTTTGTTGTTTACCTTGTGAAGTTTGTTGTTTGTGTTTTGTTGTTTACCGTGTGAAGCTTGTGGTTTGTTGTTTACCTTGTGAAGTTTGTTGTTTGTGTTTTTTTGTTTACCGTGTGAAGCTTGTTGTTTGTTGTTCGTTGAGCGAAATGTGTTGTTTGTTGTTTACTGCTTGAAGTTTTTTGTTTGTTTTTTGAAACTTATTTGTTGTCGTTTGACACAATTAATGACACCGTCCATGGAAGCGATTTGTCATAAACTTTGGTGTTTGCAAAAAGTGAGGAAAGGGAAGCTTGTGACTTGTTATAGGCAGTTTCACACTTTTAAGTGCTTTGACTAGTCGTGCACGCATTCACACTACATGCTGGCTATGTGAA
The DNA here is from genome assembly GCA_030141605.1 of Tubiluchus corallicola. Taxonomy (NCBI): domain Eukaryota; kingdom Metazoa; phylum Priapulida; class Priapulimorpha; order Priapulimorphida; family Tubiluchidae; genus Tubiluchus; species Tubiluchus corallicola. The sequence continues at coordinate 20,756 of JAQGDQ010001035.1, read as the reverse complement.
TTCATTTTACGGTGTGCCATGAAAATGATCACATATGCTTGCAATATTTGAAAACGTTTGGTCAGTTACGTTAGGTGGTGTTGCTGCTGCTGACCAAATCATCCAAGCATATTCATGCTCTTGTATTTTGATCTGACCTCCTATATTTCAGTTAACATTGCAGCTTAAGATGATTCCGGTGCACATGATTCACCTGAGACAACCTTCTGCCATGTTGCTACATTAATTTGTCAAGCGAACTTGTTCTGGTTTTTTGCTGTGACAACATTTAAGCTGAACCCAGAATTGTGAAAGCCGGAACAGATGCTGCAGCTTCCGCCTACTGTTACAGTAAAACATCCAGAAACGTACAAAGAAATCGTAGTAGTCGGATGTGTTTAAGCACAAATCTACCAAGCCACCAAGATCAGTAATGCGTTAACAATCCACCTAGTGTAGACAGCAAGACAAATGCGAACATTGCTTTTTTTAACCAGAACATCTGTTTGCTCTTATCAGACATCTAAAATAAATAAAAATAGCAAAATTTAAAATAAGTTTTTAAATCCAGTTTATTATTAAATTTAGCCAGTAGGCAACGTATTAATAAACTGCATATTGAATGGCTTAAGGCCCAAAGTGTACAGCGCCCTCTACATCTTTTGAAGTTATACTATCAAAGAAATGTGTTTACTTTTTTACCAATGGAATGCTGAAGTTTTATAATGTTACAAAATTGAATTATAATGTATGTGATAATGGAGATAAATTTAGCTGACATTCTGTCTTTTAAATTGATAGGCTGCTTTTTGAATTGCCCGAGGAACATGTTGTTTGTAGCTCATATTTTTAATCCTGTCTTATCCAGGGGCTAAATTTAGTCTAATGTCAAAAGAACAATTGAATTTTTATCAGTGGAATGTTAAAATAAAGGTACATACATGTGCATCTGTCTAATGCTCATGTCAAGATAATGATTGCTTTCAATTGTAAATGTGGCAGAAATATTTGCTTCTGGCTGAATTTGAAGATAATTTACCCTGCACACTGCAGAATTACACGTGCATGGTTGTGGCATGATTGTTTTTGTTAGTGGCTTGTGGGGGGGGGGGGCGTTGTCAGTAGATAACGGTAAATGTGTTGCTGTGATGGTCATTATTGTTGTTCCTTTTTAATGCAGTGCGGTCCCGAATCTAGTAGTCACCCATCCGTTTACCAAGGAGATCCAGTATTCTTTAACTTCAGTTGCAATCTGCTGCCACTAGATTGTACGTCATGCCCGTGCTAAGTACAGCTACTGATGTTGCTGATCATGAAGACGACGATGATAATGATGGTGATGATGATGATGAGATGATGGTAATGATGCAATTGTTGAGATTATTTTTCCTGCTGCTGTTGTTGTTGTTGCTTTTGCTTTGACTGCTGCTTCCCTTCCGCGTGTTGTCATGGCTTCCTCTGGTTGCTGCTGCTGCTGCTGATGATGATTATGATGACAATGATGTTGTTGGTATTGCCTTTGCTGCTGCAGCTAATTGCTGATATACTATCTAGAACATCATTTTCACGACTGAATGGCACTATGCATATGTACATTTACACAGTGATACTCAACGAATCTAACACTTCAACACTTCCAATTGCTTGGTAATTTTTTCACTATTTTTTGCTCCGTACAAGCCACCTGTAATGATAACAGTAAAAAGACAAGACATTTCATTTCATGAATGCAGAGCTTCCTAAAACTCAATAAAGTTTAAACTTAGTCTGAAATACCACATAGGAAATTTATCAGGAGTTTATAAATGGTCTTGAATTTCTCGCTGTTTTGCAAATCTTAGTCATATCTGAAATTTTATTAATAGTTGATACGACACGAACACTTTGATCATTCGGAAGAACAGAAAAAGTACAGTAGTATCGGTAGATGATTGCCCTTTGGCATCCTTCTGTCTCGGAAGACAATGGAATGTGCGCCAAGAGAGTCCGATCCTTGAACGTCTCCAGGGCACACGCCTGGGCAAGGTGTATGGAGATCCTGAGTTGCTCAGACAACAGGAACCCCCTCTCTTCCACCCTGGTGTAGTCCAAAGGAAAGCAGAGCGATACGTTTGGCACCAGGTTGGCTGCAGGAGCTGCCGGAGTTGGTGAGCATGCGGCACTGGTCCGTCTTCGGGGCTCCACTCCTGATTTGGAAGGTTTACTCCTCTACACATGGCCGTTGGGTCACATGACCTCCTCCACCCTCTAGCCGTTGGCTGCTTTTGCAGCTCCTCTGCCTAGTGTCGAGATACAGTGTGGGCATCCCGCAAACCTACAGCACCTGGTATTCCAAGGTGGTCACCCATCCAAGTACTAACCAGGCTCTACGTTGCTTAACTTCGGTGATCAGACGAGAACTGGTGTTTTCAACGTGATTTGGTGGTAGATGATAGACGTTGGTAAAGTATAACAGGTGCAGACTGCAGACCTGCCGACTCTTACACGTGCAAAAGTATCAAAGTTGAAAGTAAACGTTGATCGTTTGAAAGTGTCTCCCCTTGTGACGTAAAGGATCGCTGTTTGAGGCCTTTCTATTTGAGATAAGGGAGTAAATGAAAGCTGTGTTAAATAATGATTTTGATTAAATTGGTGATTAAATTATTAAATTAATAATTCAAGATTAAATGCTTGACGATGCAAGATTAAACTATCATCGTGGGTAGAAGCCTAGTTAGGTGTGACATCACGTGACCAGCTCATGTTCGACCGGCTGACTCAGAAGTAAAGATTGATGATGTAATCCTTATGCGCAGAAGCTCACGGCGCATTAGGTAGTTAGACAAAAGTGGTTTAAGGCCCGCACTTCGGGGGAGATTAGGAACTGACTTGAAGACGGAGGGCTGGCATTACTATCCTCTTATATTTGCATTGTTGTGTTTGTTGTTTAATAAATGTGTTGCTTGTTATAGTTTGCCATGCCCATCGTGGCTACCTCACACGCCGCACAATAAACAACAATAATCAGCAAGCAGCACTAACCACAAGAATAAATAGACTTTAACCAATTATTTTACTAAGGGCCCCTTTTTGAAGCCCCAGCTATGCAAATATATCACAAGTAAAAAATATTCGAGACGAGTGAGGGTGGCTTCGTCTGAGGGTTCTCAAAAGGCCATAACCCGGCCCTTTTTTGCTTTAATTTTTTGCTACCCAAAAGGGCAAATACTTCTGAGGCAAAATTTACATCCCCAGACCCTCGATAAGGGCGAGATGATCCTCAAGGGTTTCTGCGTTTCACCCTCATCACTCCCACTTCATACGCTACATTAAATGATTGCAGGGCTGCAGGTGGTCACTCTTTGAATTGTCTGAAATATGCTCCTGAACAATCAGTGTTTCACGACTTGCAACACATGGTATGAGTTGGAAGGATTTGGGGATAATTCCCAGGCTTAAATATAAACTTGATGAGTCTGATAACTGGACCTTAAGTTCAGGTGTGTTTGACCGTACTATAGCAATCTAAATATGTCTAGGCAGTTTATTTCAATTACTCCACTGATTCAAAATCCAAAGTTCAAAATTCAACCTACAATGAAGTCATACAGTTTGTCTATAAGTTATTGCTGTTTCGTAAGACATGGCGCGCTGTTTAGACTGTAGCATCTCGAGCTGAGTGTTTTCTACGCCAGGGTGAACAAACTGAACACGGCATTAGCAGCTTGTGCAAACATTTTTTACGCACCGGGAGAGTTTTTTTCAACAGGCAAGCTGCACCTGGTTCAGCGTGTTTGCGACACGTGCTTTTGTGACGTCATTGACAACATTCTAGACAATTATCTCTGGTGCGCGGGCGAAGTACAAGGGGTGAAAATAACATTGATAATAACGAAAATATAACGAAATGTTTTTGTATTGATCGCATATAGAAACTTTTTTCCTTTTGTCAGTTCATTGACAAATTTAAGATGAATGCTCTAGGCGCCCGGGTTTAGTCAATTAACGTTTTAGTCTTGTGATTTTTTTGTATTTAAAAGAGAAGAGACGTTTTTTTCTTAACTCTTTAGCAGTATTGATGTACGCGAGATATCAGTTGATTGATGATTGTTCTTTTCTTGTTAAGCGTTTGTCAGCAACAACAACAACGGTAACATCAGCAGTAGAAAGAGAAACGTAACCATGAGCCCTAATGCTTGATGCTCCCTTAGTCTTGCTGTTATCATAGACCGTTAACAACGGCAATGCAGCAGTAACAGCAATAACAGTAATAGCAAGAATAACAACAACAGCAGTGAGAGCCATAATAACAACATCAACAGCAAACAGAATAGCAAGAATGACAACAACAGCAGTGACAGCAAACAGAATAGCAAGAATGACAACAACAACAACAACAGCAATGACAGCAATAACAACAACAGCAAACAGAATAGCAAGAATGACAATAACAACAACAACAGCAGTGACAGCAATAACAACAACAGCAGTGAGAGCCATAATAACAACATCATCAGCAAACAGAATAGCAAGAATGACAACAACAGCAATGACAGCAATAACAACAACAGCAAACAGAATAGCAAGAATGACAACAACAACAACAACAGCAGTGACAGCAATAACAACAACAGCAGTGAGAGCCATAATAACAACATCATCAGCAAACAGAATAGCAAGAATGACAACAACAACAGCAGTGACAGCAATAACAACAACAGCAAACAGAATAGCAAGAATGACAACAACAACAGCAGTGACAGCAATAACAACAACAGCAAACAGAATAGCAAGAATGACAACAACAGCAGTGACAGCAATAACAACAACAGCAAACAGAATAGCAAGAATGACAACAACAACAGCAGTGACAGCAATAACAACAACAGCAAACAGAATAGCAAGAATGACAACAACAACAGCAGTGACAGCAATAACAACAACAGCAAACAGAATAGCAAGAATGACAACAACAACAGCAGTGACAGCAATAACAACAACAGCAAACAAAACAGCAAGAATGACAACAACAGCAGCGACAGCAATAACAACAACAGCAAACAAAACAGCAAGAATGACAACAACAACAGTGACAGCTATAACAACAACAGCAAACAGAACAGCAAGAATGACAACAAAAGCAATGACAGCAATAACAACAACAACAGCAAACAGAATAGCAAGAATGACAACAACAGCAGCGACAGCAATAACAACAACAGCAAACAGAATAGCAAGAATGACAACAACAACAACAACAACAACAACAGTGACAGCAGTAACAACAACAGCAGCAACAGCAAACAGAATAGCAAGAATGACAACAACAACAGTGACAGCTATAACAACAACAGCAAACAAAACAGCAAGAATGACAACAACAGCAATGACAGCAATAACAACAACAACAACAGCAAACAGAATAGCAAGAATGACAGCAGCGACAGCAATAACAACAACAGCAAACAATAGCAAGAATGACAACAACAACAACAACAACAGTGACAGCAATAACAGCAAACAGAATAGCAAGAATGACAACAACAACAACAGTGACAGCTATAACAACAACAGCAAACAGAACAGCAAGAATGACAACAACAGCAATAACAGCAATAACAACAACAACAACAGCAAACAGAATAGCAAGAATGACAACAACAACAACAACAACAACAGTGACAGCAATAACAACAACAGCAGCAACAGCAAACAGAATAGCAAGACAGACAACAACAGACAGCAATAACAACAACAGCAGCAACAGTAAACAGAATGACAACAACAGCAGTGACAGCAACAACAACAACAATATTAAACAACAGGAGCAATGGCAACAACAACAACATCGATGGTAACAGCAATAGTAGCATCAATAACGGCAATAGTTCCACTAGCAAGTAGATCATGAAATTTTCTATAACTGTTACTGATGCATAATCATGAATTATTAATTGTTGGAGCTTTTTAAATTTTCATTCAGAAGTCCATGCCTTGAGCCATGTCACCGTTCAGTCATATTGTATCCACAACAACACAAATGCGGAAATAATTTGAATATGATGGCGGTTCAAGACATTGAGAAAGCTAATTTTATTTTTTCACTTGGTAATGACCTTTGCTTCATTAGCAATCCTACACTAATTTATGCTGGTGCACTATCACTAGTATCAGTACGAACTCGTACTTTATAAATAGAACGTACCTTGCCACTGGGGTTTAGCATCGTTTTTCTGGTACAGATTTATTGACATGCTAGTGACATTGACTTCGTCTTCAATGATTACTATGATGCGATGCGAGCTCAGAGTGTCAATGTCGAGGCAAAGTTGAAAAAAATCGTGTTGCTGTGAGCATGTCAATACTCAATAGCGGTAACCTTCCATGCCAGCATTATTTGCGCATTAATTTTTTACTTTCACACGGCGTTAAAACAGCTAATGAGATTGCTCCTTATTTATCTGAGATTTCTCTTCGAGTTTTTAGCGCTTTATGATACATTTAGGGTGAATAAATGCGCTTATTTTTTCGTAGCAATAATTTTGTGCAAAAATGGTATGAAATGATTATTATAGAGATTTATGTGTGTTAAATTTTCATTTTCTTGTTTAATTATTTGTTCGTTCGTTCGTTTTCCGTTTACTGTTCATCTCTGCATTCATTCCTTTGTTTGTTCATTCATTTATCATTTCTTTTGTTGGTTCTGTGTTTATTTGTTTATCTGATATTTGTTCATTTTTTAGATTTCTTCCTTCGTTTATACGTACATTTATTTTTGCTCATTTCTTTGTTTATTTTTCTTGTTCCTTTCATTGATTTGTTTGCTCATTCTTTTTTATATGTGTTTATGTGTGTGTTTGTTTTTTGTTCGTTGTTTGTTTGTTGTTTTATTTGTTTCATTTTTTATTCGTTCATTCATGTGTTGGTATGTTCATTTGTTTTTTCTTTTGTTTGCGTGTTCTTTTTCTCCTCCTTTTATATGTATGTTCGTCTGTTCTTTCGTTTGTTTGTATGTTCCTTTCTTCCTTCGTTTGTTTGTATGTTCCTTTCTTCCTTCGTTTGTTTGTATGTTCCTTTCTTCCTTCGTTTGTTTGTATGTTACTATCTTCCATCGTTATTGTCATTCTTCTATTCCTTTTTATATTGTTATTGTATACTGTCACTGCTGTTGTTGTCATTCTTCTGTTTTGATTTTGCTGTTGTTGTTATTGCTATTTGCTGTTGTTGTCATTCTTGCTATTCTGTTTGCTGTTGTTGTTATTGCTGTCACTGTTGTTGTTGTTGTTGTCATTCTTGCTATTCTGTTTGCTGTTGTTGTTATTGCTGTCACTGTTGTTGTTGTTGTTGTCATTCTTGCTATTCTGTTTGCTGTTGTTGTTATTGCTGTCATTGCTGTTGTTGTCATTCTTGCTGTTCTGTTTGCTGTTGTTGTTATAGCTGTCACTGTTGTTGTTGTCATTCTTGCTATTCTGTTTACTGTTGTTGTTGTTGTTGTTGTTGTTGTTGTCATTCTTGCTATTCTGTTTGCTGTTGTTGTTATTGCTGTCGCTGCTGTTGTTGTCATTCTTGCTATTCTGTTTGCTGTTGTTGTTGTTATTGCTGTCATTGCTTTTGTTGTCATTCTTGCTGTTTTGTTTGCTGTTGTTGTTATTGCTGTCACTGTTGTTGTTGTCATTCTTGCTGTTCTGTTTGCTGTTGTTGTTATTGCTGTCGCTGCTGTTGTTGTCATTCTTGCTATTCTGTTTGCTGTTGTTGTTATAGCTGTCACCGTTGTTGTTGTCATTCTTGCTATTCTGTTTGCTGTTGTTGTTATTGCTGTCGCTGCTGTTGTTGTCATTCTTGCTGTTTTGTTTGCTGTTGTTGTTATTGCTGTCACTGCTGTTGTTGTTGTCATTCTTGCTATTCTGTTTGCTGTTGTTGTTATTGCTGTCACTGTTGTTGTTGTTGTTGTCATTCTTGCTATTCTGTTTGCTGTTGTTGTTATTGCTGTCATTGCTGTTGTTGTCATTCTTGCTATTCTGTTTGCTGTTGTTGTTGTCATTCTTGCTATTCTGTTTGCTGTTGTTGTTATTGCTGTCACTGCTGTTGTTGTTGTCATTCTTGCTATTCTGTTTGCTGATGATGTTGTTATTATGGCTCTCACTGCTGTTGTTGTTATTGCTGTCACTGCTGTTGTTGTTGTTGTTGTCATTCTTGCTATTCTGTTTGCTGTTGTTGTTATTGCTGTCATTGCTGTTGTTGTCATTCTTGCTATTCTGTTTGCTGATGATGTTGTTATTATGGCTCTCACTGCTGTTGTTGTTATTGCTGTCACTGCTGTTGTTGTTGTTATTGTCATTCTTGCTATTCTGTTTGCTGTTGTTGTTATTGCTGTCATTGCTGTTGTTGTTGTTGTTGTCATTCTTGCTATTCTGTTTGCTGTTGTTGTCATTCTTGCTATTCTGTTTGCTGTTGATGTTGTTATTATGGCTCTCACTGCTGTTGTTGTTATTCTTGCTATTACTGTTATTGCTGTTACTGCTGCACTGCCGTTGTTAACGGTCTATGATAACAGCAAGACTAAGGGAGCATCAAGCATTAGGGTTCATGGTTACGTTTCTGTTTCTACTGCTGATGTTACCGTTGTTGTTGTTGCTGACAAACGCTTAACAAGAAAAGAACAATCATCAATCAACTGATATCTCGCGTACATCAATACTGCTAAAGAGTTAAGAAAAAAACGTCTCTTCTCTTTTAAATACAAAAAAATCACAAGACTAAAACGTTAATTGACTAAACCCGGGCGCCTAGAGCATTCATCTTAAATTTGTCAATGAACTGACAAAAGGAAAAAAGTTTCTATATGCGATCAATACAAAAACATTTCGTTATATTTTCGTTATTATCAATGTTATTTTCACCCCTTGTACTTCGCCCGCGCACCAGAGATAATTGTCTAGAATGTTGTCAATGACGTCACAAAAGCACGTGTCGCAAACACGCTGAACCAGGTGCAGCTTGCCTGTTGAAAAAAACTCTCCCGGTGCGTAAAAAATGTTTGCACAAGCTGCTAATGCCGTGTTCAGTTTGTTCACCCTGGCGTAGAAAACACTCAGCTCGAGATGCTACAGTCTAAACAGCGCGCCATGTCTTACGAAACAGCAATAACTTATAGACAAACTGTATGACTTCATTGTAGGTTGAATTTTGAACTTTGGATTTTGAATCAGTGGAGTAATTGAAATAAACTGCCTAGACATATTTAGATTGCTATAGTACGGTCAAACACACCTGAACTTAAGGTCCAGTTATCAGACTCATCAAGTTTATATTTAAGCCTGGGAATTATCCCCAAATCCTTCCAACTCATACCATGTGTTGCAAGTCGTGAAACACTGATTGTTCAGGAGCATATTTCAGACAATTCAAAGAGTGACCACCTGCAGCCCTGCAATCATTTAATGTAGCGTATGAAGTGGGAGTGATGAGGGTGAAACGCAGAAACCCTTGAGGATCATCTCGTCCTTATCGGGGGTCCGGGGATGTAAATTTTGCCTCAGAAGTATTTGCCCTTTTGGGTAGCAAAAAATTAAAGCAAAAAAGGGCCGGGTTATGGCCTTTTGGGAACCATCAGACGAAGCCACCCTCACTCGTCTCGAATATTTTTTACTTGTGATACATTTACATAGCTGGGGCTTCAAAAAGGGGCCCTTAGTAAAATAATTGGTTAAAGTCTATTTATTCTTGTGGTTAGTGCTGCTTGCTGATTATTGTTGTTTATTGTGCGGCGTGTGAGGTAGCCACGATGGGCATGGCAAACTATAACAAGCAACACATTTATTAAACAACAAACACAACAATGCAAATATAAGAGGATAGTAATGCCAGCCCTCCGTCTTCAAGTCAGTTCCTAATCTCCCCCGAAGTGCGGGCCTTAAACCACTTTTGTCTAACTACCTAATGCGCCGTGAGCTTCTGCGCATAAGGATTACATCATCAATCTTTACTTCTGAGTCAGCCGGTCGAACATGAGCTGGTCACGTGATGTCACACCTAACTAGGCTTCTACCCACGATGATAGTTTAATCTTGCATCGTCAAGCATTTAATCTTGAATTATTAATTTAATAATTTAATCACCAATTTAATCAAAATCATTATTTAACACAGCTTTCATTTACTCCCTTATCTCAAATAGAAAGGCCTCAAACAGCGATCCTTTACGTCACAAGGGGAGACACTTTCAAACGATCAACGTTTACTTTCAACTTTGATACTTTTGCACGTGTAAGAGTCGGCAGGTCTGCAGTCTGCACCTGTTATACTTTACCAACGTCTATCATCTACCACCAAATCACGTTGAAAACACCAGTTCTCGTCTGATCACCGAAGTTAAGCAACGTAGAGCCTGGTTAGTACTTGGATGGGTGACCACCTTGGAATACCAGGTGCTGTAGGTTTGCGGGATGCCCACACTGTATCTCGACACTAGGCAGAGGAGCTGCAAAAGCAGCCAACGGCTAGAGGGTGGAGGAGGTCATGTGACCCAACGGCCATGTGTAGAGGAGTAAACCTTCCAAATCAGGAGTGGAGCCCCGAAGACGGACCAGTGCCGCATGCTCACCAACTCCGGCAGCTCCTGCAGCCAACCTGGTGCCAAACGTATCGCTCTGCTTTCCTTTGGACTACACCAGGGTGGAAGAGAGGGGGTTCCTGTTGTCTGAGCAACTCAGGATCTCCATACACCTTGCCCAGGCGTGTGCCCTGGAGACGTTCAAGGATCGGACTCTCTTGGCGCACATTCCATTGTCTTCCGAGACAGAAGGATGCCAAAGGGCAATCATCTACCGATACTACTGTACTTTTTCTGTTCTTCCGAATGATCAAAGTGTTCGTGTCGTATCAACTATTAATAAAATTTCAGATATGACTAAGATTTGCAAAACAGCGAGAAATTCAAGACCATTTATAAACTCCTGATAAATTTCCTATGTGGTATTTCAGACTAAGTTTAAACTTTATTGAGTTTTAGGAAGCTCTGCATTCATGAAATGAAATGTCTTGTCTTTTTACTGTTATCATTACAGGTGGCTTGTACGGAGCAAAAAATAGTGAAAAAATTACCAAGCAATTGGAAGTGTTGAAGTGTTAGATTCGTTGAGTATCACTGTGTAAATGTACATATGCATAGTGCCATTCAGTCGTGAAAATGATGTTCTAGATAGTATATCAGCAATTAGCTGCAGCAGCAAAGGCAATACCAACAACATCATCGTCATCATAATCATCAGCAGCAGCAGCAACAAGCAGCAGTCAAAGCAAAAGCAACAACAACAACAGCAGCAGGAAAAATAATCTCAACAATTGCATCATTACCATCATCTCATCATCATCATCACCATCATTATCATCGTCGTCTTCATGATCAGCAACATCAGTAGCTGTACTTAGCACGGGCATGACGTACAATCTAGTGGCAGCAGATTGCAACTGAAGTTAAAGAATACTGGATCTCCTTGGTAAACGGATGGGTGACTACTAGATTCGGGACCGCACTGCATTAAAAAGGAACAACAATAATGACCATCACAGCAACACATTTACCGTTATCTACTGACAACCCCCCCCCCCCCCACAAGCCACTAACAAAAACAATCATGCCACAACCATACACATGCAATTCTGCAGTGTGCAGGGTAAATTATCTTCAAAGTCAGCCAGAAGCAAATATTTCTGCCACATTTACAATTTAAAGCAATCATTATCTTGACATGAGCATTAGACAGATGCACATGTATGTACCTTTATTTTAACATTCCACTGATAAAAATTCAATTGTTCTTTTGACATTAGACTAAATTTAGCCCCTGGATAAGACAGGATTAAAAATATGAGCTACAAACAACATGTTCCTCGGGCAATTCAAAAAGCAGCCTATCAATTTAAAAGACAGAATGTCAGCTAAATTTATCTCCATTATCACATACATTATAATTCAATTTTGTAACATTATAAAACTTCAGCATTCCATTGGTAAAAAAGTAAACACATTTCTTTGATAGTATAACTTCAAAAGATGTAGAGGGCGCTGTACACTTTGGGCCTTAAGCCATTCTATATGCAGCTTATTAATACGTTGCCTACTGGCTAAATTTAATAATAAACTGGATTTAAAAACTTATTTTAAATTTTGCTATTTTTATTTATTTTAGATGTCTGATAAGAGCAAACAGATGTTCTGGTTAAAAAAAGCAATGTTCGCATTTGTCTTGCTGTCTACACTAGGTGGATTGTTAACGCATTACTGATCTTGGTGGCTTGGTAGATTTGTGCTTAAACACATCCGACTACTACGATTTCTTTGTACGTTTCTGGATGTTTTACTGTAACAGTAGGCGGAAGCTGCAGCATCTGTTCCGGCTTTCACAATTCTGAGTTCAGCTTAAATGTTGTCACAGCAAAAAACCAGAACAAGTTCGCTTGACAAATTAATGTAGCAACATGGCAGAAGGTTGTCTCAGGTGAATCATGTGTACCGGAATCATCTTAAGCTGCAATGTTAACTGAAATACAGGGGGTCAGATCAAAATACAAGAGCATGAATATGCTTGGATGATTTGGTCAGCAGCAGCAGCAGCAACACCACCTAACGTAACTGACCAAACGTTTTCAAATATTGCAAGCATATGTGATCATTTTCATGGCACACCGTAAAATGAATTCACATAGCCAGCATGTAGTGTGAATGCGTGCACGACTAGTCAAAGCACTTAAAAGTGTGAAACTGCCTATAACAAGTCACAAGCTTCCCTTTCCTCACTTTTTGCAAACACCAAAGTTTATGACAAATCGCTTCCATGGACGGTGTCATTAATTGTGTCAAACGACAACAAATAAGTTTCAAAAAACAAACAAAAAACTTCAAGCAGTAAACAACAAACAACACATTTCGCTCAACGAACAACAAACAACAAGCTCCACACGGCAAACAACAAAACACAAACAACAAACTTCACAAGGTAAACAACAAACCACAAGCTTCACACGGTAAACAACAAAACACAAACAACAAACTTCACAAGGTAAACAACAAACCACAAGCTTCACACGGTAAACAACAAACAACAAGCTTCACACGGTAAACAACAAACAACAAGTTTCATGCAACAAACAACAAAATGTGAGCAACAGGATAAATTCTAATGACATCACATCGATCATGCATTTCACATAACACCATTACATCAATTACGAGAAATATGTGACTCTTTCTAGTCCCAATGAGCATATAAAATAGCTAATACAGCCCATCCAACATTATCATCACTGTTATATAATCTTCCCATATATTACAATGGCTTCAAGGCTAGCAGAACAATAGCCAGCTGACCTGGTCAAAGCTATACCAGGTCAACCAATCAAACTCCCACTTATTTTAACATTTTCAATAATTACACGATGAGAAACGGCACCACACAAATATGTATACCCAGCTTATTTAAAGCTTTGCTTACAATGTAAAGGAATATGTTAGTGTCCAGTCAAACTTTTGCAGTATAATGACATCAATTCACATAGGGCAGTGAAATAGTTTTTTTTCACTTTAACCCTTTCATACCTGTTGTATCCCGTGGGATACGAGAATATTTTCTGCCTTTAAAATTAATAAAATTTTAAAACTGACAGTTATTTGATCTGTTAATAGTTATTTTGATTTAAGCTAATAACAAGAGACTAAAATGGTGATAAAATGGTAAACTAGAAAATCTACATAGCATAAAAAACTGCTCAAGGTACAGTACTTTAGAGACGACTTTGTACAGATCAGTATAGCATGCATACTAAATGTCTTAAATACTTTAAAAAATTATCAACAGTTGCAAAATGAAGCACATTTTTTGCTTCCATTGAATCCCATTGTATCCTGTGGGATACAGGCTATATTTAGCACGTGGGCACAGGTAGAAAAATATAATTATTATGTGTAAAGAAGATGGATATACTGAACAAAAGTACCAAATCAAAAAAAATTTTCTTATTAAAAAAATAATTTGGGACTGAAAGGGTTAAAAAACTATCAATTATCAATAACAGTTAAGCACCGGCATACTAATCTACTTAGCTAATCTAATAAGTTAAGCTAATCTAGTCTAATTAACAGACCATCTTTTGATGAAAAATTTAATCTTGTGTGATTTTATTACCATTCTGTGCTGATTCCCAGGCTAAATTGTTAACCAAAGCTATGTTAATACCTGTTTTTCTGGAATTTACAAAGCCGTGTAAGCACACAGTGGAAAAATTTGAATTGACACTATCATATGAACGGAATGCCGCTTTGCTATGTTGCATACATAATCAAATACCACTGATCCTTATCACAGACTAAAAACTCAAATATATTAATTTTGATGTATCAACACATTTGTATGCTAAAACATCGTGACCATAGTTCTGAATTTTGTTAACAGGTGTCACCACCGCCATTAATGTTAAGAGTTTCAGTGTACGTTCGGTAATAGAGGGTTTCTAAGAAACACGTTACATAAATACCAATAATTTAGCTACGTGTATGGAACAGAATAGCATGATTATTACTTGATGGTGTGGGTCAGAAAAACAAAAATTTGATTAATTACGCTGCTGTCCCTGTCGTAATCCATTGCGTTGCTGGCTATGTCAATTTTTACATTTCTATAGTTCACGTTACTTCATACAGATACCATCACATCTTCTTTCTATTTTCTATTAACCTTTCTTCTATTCCTTTAGTGCTCTTTTTCATTACACTCAGTCCACATTCATTTGGGGTGCTTTAAACAAGTAATTACTTCTTGAGTACCCCACGGGTCATTTGCGGCTTGGCATCTTGCGCACATAATAATAACTATGTTATTAAATACTTTTATGTACAATGCTGTAATGATCATTGTGGATATATTTAATAAATAAATAAAAAAATGCAGAAATTCAAAACATTGGCTCAAGACAATGATTACAATATGATAAAACGTTGTTCAAATATGTTGCAAAAATATGTGAAAATTTATTATTTGATCACATATGCAAATTAGCCTAATGGTTATAAAAGTGGAAAACATTTGACTATGGTAAAAATCATTTTTTTAATCTTCTGATGATAAAGTTACTTTAGAAGCATAAACTGACGATGTAAAAAAAGCTTGATAAAGCAAAATTTCAGTCTGTACCCCTGGAATGGATGTACTCAATAAGCTAAAATTCTCTGGAGTAGTGTGTCCCTGATATCGGTCATATGAAGCTTTTCCTAAACAAACACATAAAAATAAATACGCAATAACAGTACTGTAATGTTGGGTTAGAATACACACAGTGTTTCGTAACAAAACAAACAAAATGCTGATTTAAATTAATGGTAGTTTGTGTTACAGACTTGGAACTTTGGTCATTAATAAAACACAATTAGTCTCCAAGATTCATAGTAGAGCGTTCTTATAGTAAAACATATGCTCTTTTTACTGGCTTAGCAGATTTATTCCTCTTCGAATTGAACGTTATTCAGAGTTATTGAAAGAACAGTCGGGTACAACAAATACTAAATGCAATTGCATTCCATATAAGCAATCTCTACTTCAAGCAGCTGCACACAAAAAGTGACGAAATTCAACACAAACAATTTAAACTATTACAAGCTGCACATTTTTAAGCATCACATGGGTTTATTTCGTTACCCGATTTCAGGATGTTTCCAGAGATAAGAAAACTTCGCCGATAGCTGAAAATATTAATCAAAGTTTAGCATATTTACCTTAAGAGTTGTATCTCGACTTCGAAGATAACAGATTCCTGTTGTTAACGAGTTGTCATTGATGATGAGGCAATATGGAATTCCCATTTCGTCATATCTAAAAAACATGTATTAACTTGTACAGTCTAGCCTCGTTATCTCGCCACTGTCAGTCTAAACCTTCCAAATCAGGAGTGGAGCCCCGAAGGCGGACTGTTCACTGACTCCAAATCACGTTCAAAACACTGGTTCTCGTCTCATCACCGAAGTTAAGCAACGTAGAGCCTAGTTAGTACTTGGATGGGTGACCGCCTAGGAATACCTGGTGCTGTAGGCTTGCGGGATGCCCACACTGTATCTCGACACTAGGTGGAGGAGCTGCACAAGCAGCCAACAGCTAGAGGACGGAGGAGGTCAAGTGACCCAACGGCCGTGTGTAGAGGAGTAAACCTTCCAAATCAGGAGTGGAGCCCCGAAGGCAAGACCAGTGCAGCATGCTCATCATTGACTCCGGCAGCTCCTGCAGCCAACATGGTGCCAAACGTATCGCTCTACATTCCTTTGGACTACACCATGGAGGAAGAGAGGAGGTTCCTGTTGTCTGGGCAATTCAGGATCTCCATACACCTTGCCCAGGCATGCGCGCTGGAGACGTTCAAGGATCGGACTGCTCAGCCACAGTCGACGCTGCAGCTCCATCAATGTGATCAATAACTGACTCTCTTGGTGCAAACTCCATTGTCTTCTGAGACAGAAGGATACCAACAACAACAAAAGTAACACAGAGGGTAAAATTAAAGGTTCTATGATAATTATTACAAACAGGAGATCAGAGTTTAAAAAATCAGGCATAAGAAAGACGTACTTGATAAATTGATTCTCTAACGAAGTGCTGGAACTTTCCCCACTCTGCCACACAGATATATCAGCTTCTCGTAGTTCCTTTCCCAAATACTCGGAGAGTTCCCGCAATTCTCGACCGGCGCTACCAGACACAGCCACTGCAGTTTTGTACGGGGCAAGTCGTGGGTGCAACTGTAGAACCTGCATTAAGACTAAAATTGAATTAAAGTTCATTTACTGCATTTAGACTTGAATGAAGATTGATTTTGAAATGGCTTCAATAGGCGACAGATTCGTCAGGTGGATGACCACTGGTGACGATGACGATGATGAGAATGCAAAATCTGACGAAGATGACAACGGATCTGATGACGATGACGTAAATTCTAACGAAGAAGAACATATGGCTGTCACAAGTTATACAGCTAACAACGATGGTAAGTAAGTAAGCAAGTAAGTAAGTAAGTAAGTAAGTAAGAAAGTAAGTTTATTAGTTTATCACCATTTTTAAAATAGCAAAATACACAACTAAGAGATTTATTAATCTATACAACATACAATAATATTACAAAGTGCAAAAGTAATTATTGATTAGTGGTGAAAGGGTGGCGAAAGAACTATAAGTTATCGAGGTCAGCCACCCTCTCAGGATTGTTACTAATATAATTAATCAGTTAATGCGCATGTACCAGGTAATTAAAAATTTGCATTTAAGACCAATGAAAATTGAATTGTTATATGAATGTGTTAGTTTATAATAAAATAATGTTCAATAATGGGAAAGAAGAGACACACGTGACTATCTTTAAATAATAATTTAACCATTACGTATTTAAAATTAATGTTATGAGGACCAAATGTTATTAAGAACAAAAACAATGAGCTCTTATCCTAACATCTTCAAATAAACCACAATTTTTATTTGTCAAACAGCTCTAATTAAGTAGGGGATTCGATCTAGCAATACCTTGATACTAGCCAAATTTATTCCCTGGCAAAGAATAG
This sequence comes from Tubiluchus corallicola, assembly GCA_030141605.1. Lineage (NCBI taxonomy): Eukaryota > Metazoa > Priapulida > Priapulimorpha > Priapulimorphida > Tubiluchidae > Tubiluchus > Tubiluchus corallicola. The sequence goes on along the minus strand of JAQGDQ010001035.1, from coordinate 3,206 downwards.
ATAAGCAGTTCCTCTAGGTTTTTTAAGCAAGAAGAACAGAACGAAATACCGGATATTTTCTAGGACCCAAAATATTCAGCTGCATTTTTTTGCAGTGTAAAGAAAATGCATTGAAATTGAGCGCTAACTCAATTTTACTTACTTCTCTTATGCTAGAGTTGCCCTTCAAGTCTGATCGCTGTTTTTCATGATAAGCATCAAGAAGGAACGCAAGCATTGCTGCCTCTAGTGTGGTTTTAGTCAAAATCAGATGAGGCGTAACCAGTTTTCTTCCATCTTTGACCTAAGACAAAAAATCAATAATCAGCGTGGTGGACATCAAGCAAAAATTCCTAAAGAGACAAATACCATTTCTTGCACAACTTGTTCAAAAGAAACGAAACACAAAGACACCTAATTGGCCTAATTTCATAGTCAACTGTGTTTAAACAGTGAAAGTTTAACAATAAATTTTATGCTAGCATCGCGTATCTCCCATCTTCTGGGACACATAGTGAGTTCACTTTAGCTAGTTTCCAGAAAAATGGGAAAAACCGTTTTCACTCGCAAAGAACGCTGATTTAATGGATTGTATGTTAAAATTAAGAATGAGTACCCGTCCCTTCACACGCGTTTTATTATTTTGTAGAAGAAAAATGTTTAAAATACACTCATAACTCGGTTTGCTGGACAAAAGCGGGAAGAAGTCGGTCTGAATATGCATATTCTCCATTACTAAGCTAATACAGTAGGCTCCATGTATGACACCCATGGTAATGTGAAATCAATCGCCTAATTGTATAAAAAACGTCTGGAATGAACCACTCCTATGTAAAAGTATACAAAAACTGTTGGCAATTCTCTCTAATAACTCTGTATAATTGTCTCTATATTTGTCACTTGTCACATGCTGACATGCAAGCTACAGACGTGCCGTTACACGCTGCTTGGTTACGTTGATGCAATGATGTAAACAAAGTGACTGCCCGCCAACTAGCGGCCAGCTTGCGAAACAACAGAGATTTTTTAACAGTCCAAATTTTTTCCGATTCTTCCAATATCCGTAAAAGTGAGATATGAGTGTAGTTTTAAATTAATGGACTTATTTGGTTTTACTTGCAAATGAGCATTAAATACGTGTTGCTTTTCTTCAAAAAGCGGGCCTTGCTAGGTTCCTCCTCTGCGTGCTCAAACAGAATTCTTAATCCCCCTTTTGTTTAACTTCTCACATATGCGGGAGCATTGCAAACTGTTCCAATTATATAGGGTCCTCATATGAATACAGAGCCTGGTTAGTACTTGGACGGGTAACCGCCTAGGAATACCAGGTGCTGTAGGCTTGCGGGATGCCCACACTGTATCTCGACACTAGGCGGAGGAGCTGTACAAGCAGCCAACGGCTAGAGGGCAGAGGAGGTCAAGTGACCCAACGGCCATGTGTAGAGGAGTAAACATTCCAAATCAGGAGTGGAGCCCCAAAGGCGGACCCGTGCAGCATACTCACTGACTCCGGCAGCTCCTGCAGGCAACCTGGTGCCAAACGTATCGCTCCGCTTTCCTTTGGACTACACCAGGGAGGAAGAGAGAGGGTTCCTGTTGTCTGGGCAACTCAGGATCTCCATACACCTTGCCCAGGCGTGCGCCCTGGAGACGTTCAAGGATCGGACTCTCTTGGCGCACATTCCATTGTCTTCCGAGACAGAAGGAAGCCAACAACAATATGAATACAAATCAATAAATGATTGAAATGCCTACCCAGCTATTTGCCTGTATACTGCTTCCTGATTGCATAATTGCAAAACTAACGGCGATTGGCTGTAACAAACAGTTCCATTAACTAACTAGCCAGAATCTTAGGCTTATTTTTTCAAGGTTTATCACACTTCAATATCTAAATACAAAAATATTTAAAATTCTATGTGTAATTCGATTTTTAATTAGGAACAGAACTTCACCTACCTGACAATTTTGTCCAGAAGTTTGTTCAAAATGTTTCACGTCCTTGTCACCTCTGTTTGTCACGAATTCGACTGTCTCCGGTCCCCAGGGAAACGGGAAGCTGATATTCACATAGCTTTTGCCGTCTCTGGTTTTCACATCTGATAATTTAAAGCTTGGTGGATTGCAAGCTAACTGAAGAAAATGAGAATAATGTAATAATAGTGTAGCAATGAAAAATCATTTTATTTTTAATGAAAAAAAAGAATCGCGTTCACTTTGGAACAGTGAACACCAAATCTACCACAGTGTGAAACAGATATAGAAAACTTAGATAATTTTTTGACAAAAGTGGTGGCTCATAGCTAAAATTAGTGGGGGTGATGCTTCAGAAAATTTTTAGATATTGTTTTAATACCATGTAAAAGATAACTAACATACATAATTTTAACGTTGTAGTTATATTTGAAGAATAGGTGTTGAACGGTCTTGTTTCTTAACTGGAACTTTCTCATGGAGAGACAACTGTGAAAAATTAAGCTGTTGTAGTTCACTTACAGTCACAGAACTTATTTTTTGGGGGATGCAAAGCGTCCATTATTAAATAATTTATGTTTTAAGCACGCGCGTTAAGTTTGCATTTTATCACATCCAAGAATGTGACGGTACATGGTACGCACGTGGCATTATTACTGTGTTAGAGAAAGTACTTTCTCTACCTAGCAGCAGATGCTAGCTTACAGCGTGATATTTCAGACATGTGTGCATGGCTGATTTCTATAATATTAAATATAGCAAATACCGCCAACATATCTGCTGTGCCATTACACTTTAAATTTGCTCCTATATATAACGCCAACTAAGATTACCGCTATTGCACCATATTTAGTGGTATCCCAGACCTGGCATTATAACGAGGTTTGACTGTACAAGATAAAAAAGTTGTCACTACTCAATTCAAACACTTAAAATTGAAAATTTACACGTTTCAGAGTATATAAACAAGTGAACATCACAGTGATTTCCGCTCTTACCTTTCTCCACCAAAGCATGCGGCGACGCTGCCACTGAGCGAACATACGACTTGCAAGTGACGGAACAACAAAATATCGAAGCGACATCTCTTTGTGCTCATGTGAACTAAACGATCACAAAAATAAAGTCAATATATGCTGTAGATGAAAGAGTCACAATTATCAATTCTTTGAAATAAAACTATGAAATATATGGAATGGACTTAGCTTGAGTAAATTACTAGTAAAACATCAGCAGAATCTTGTAATTTTTTC